>PVIJ01006563.1:0-62637 GCA_004024925.1 Scalopus aquaticus
GTATATATATTATCATATCGTCTGCAAATAGAGACAGTTTAATTTCTTCCTTTCCTATTTGGATCCCTTGAATGTCTTTCTCTTGTCTAATTGCTCTGGCTAGGACTTCCAGTATTATATTGAAAAGTAATGGTGAGAGTGGACATCATTGCCTTGTGCCTGATCTTAGGGGAAAGGCCTTCAGCTTCTCACCGTTGAGTATAATATTGGCTGTGTACCACATATTCTTGATCCAGTCATCTATTTTTGGGTATTTGGGTTGTTTCCATATCTTAGCTATCGTAAACAATGCTGCAATAAACATAGGGGTGTTACAGGGCAGGAGAGGGGCACCCTCGAAACCCCAGACCTGCCCTGATCTAAATGGGTTCTGCCATCCGCCGCAGCAATACAAAACATATAGGACCTTTTGTGGAAACAGACTTTAATACAATTAGAAAAGACAGAGAAGAAAAAGAATGTATTTTCTAAGTCAAGCACCCAGTGTTAACCAACTCCTCGTGGGTACAAGTCCACCCAAACGGGATTGGCCCAAAGCAAGTCTCAAAAGCCTGCCACAAGTCTGGAACAGCTTTTGGCAGGGACCCACACACAAGGGTCAGAAACAGCCAGACAATTCTGGGAGGAATCAAAATACCTTTCGGCAGGGACCCATCCGAAAGGGTCAGAAACAGTCAGACAATTCTGAGACGAACAGAACATAATCAAAACCAAAATCAACACAGCCATTGTTAACTTCCCCACGCGTCTCTCACCCATATCTCTTTCAATCAGTCCGGGCCAGTGCAGCTTCTTTACAAGTCTCTCTGCTCCTTGGGCCTCTTCTGGCTCTCCATCCTTCTTCCGTCTCCTCCTGTCTGTGTTCTGTGTCTCCTCTGTGTGTGTCCTCCATCTGTCCTGTCTCTCTTCTCAAGCTTCTTATATCCTGCTCAGTTCCGGCCCCTGGGTGAATATTCAAAGTCCACAAAGCCCATCACCACCAGCAGCTGTCCCTGTCCCCTACTACAATATATATATTTTAAATCTTTCCTTTCAAAGATTTCTTTATTTATGCATACAAGAACTGGGGTGTAGGCCAGAGGTGCCGGGGTGGGGGGTGGGGGGGGAGGATTCACCAGAGAGGGAGTGGGGACCATAACAGGCCTATCACTGACGTACACTGCTGAGGGGAGCAGCGGGTGAGACAGGAGAGGTCTGCTGAGCCATGTGGGAAGCTCCCTGGCTGGGGATCGAACTCTATGTTGCAGTGGCTGCGGACAGCCTCACAGGCTGAGACTTAACCCATTGTGCCACCAGGGAGGTCCCCCTCCAACAATTCATTGAAGCAACTGATACTGTACGGTGTATCCTGTGTAGAAGATGTTTGATAACTATCATATTTTTTAATTCAGGGCCTTCTTTGGAGTGGATACGGTTAACTGAACTTTACATCTCAGGTTTCATGGCCCTCAGTTCTATGCCTCACCCACTATTCCACACCACCTCTGCTCTGCCTGTACAATGTTCATATTAAAATGCAAAATCATGAACAAGATTCCAGATTGCAAGGCCCTATTCCTTTCATTATCCTAATGGCATTATCTAATCTGGTCCCCCAAAGTTCAGAAGGTGTAAATTGCATCCCATGATGGATGAATTCTGTTTTCACAGGTCTTGGGGTTCCTGGATCTGTTTCCGATACAAGCGATAAGCCAGTCAGCATCATTGCTTGGCAGAGAATGAGAAAACCAGGAGCATAAATCACTTCCAGGTCAACTGCTGCTGGTTACGTAAGATTTGAAGGCATTTTCTGTGTTTCCTAGCACTTCCTGCAGAGCCTGAGAAGCTCCTAAGACCAGCTCTGAACATATTACTGCCTTTACTTGTAAACAGTTATGCTGGAGGAGTAACTGCTTCCACTCAGCCTTTCAAGGCAACTGATAAAGAGGTCCTCTATCTCAGAGAGGGAAAAGGGCCCCTTTGATGGCTTTGTGCAAATCCCCCTCGCTGACAGAAAGCTGCTTTAAGTTGCGAGCATTTTCTTTTAAAAATGCATATGGAACAACTCACTGAGAAGCAGTGCTTTCCTTTTGAAGATATTTTTTCTTAAATTGGAAACAATTTGGGCATTTGACTCTCCCTCTTCTTACCTAGAAATTTTCTCTAACTTTTCCTCTGGAAAATTCCTTTAGAGGAAAGCATAACAAAAGCAAAGTCATGGCTTGTGGATTTGCTTATCAGAGTGACTGAAAGCCCCCTTTTCTTTCTCCTGACTTTGTGTGTTATCAGAAAAAAGCACAAAACCTCAGCCAGCTGCTTCATTCCAACAGAGACGCACCAACTAGTCTCCTGATTCAGCGGAAGGAGGTGGAGAGTCGCAGCTAAGAACTCCTTTTTTGTTTCTAAATCAGGCTGTTTGAATTGGGTCTTCTGGTTTTTGAAGTAATAATAATATAATAATAATTTTTAAAATTCATAAGTCATTGACCCCTTGAAAACTTTCTATATATTTTGCTTTAATTCTCAAGATCCTCCCCCAACACATCCCAAACACACATTTTTGGACAGCAGCCTAAAAGCAGCCTAAATTTGCTTTAACAGAACACTAATTTTATAATATTCCCCGTAAACTTCAAATATATTGCAAACAGACACATAAAAGGTTTACTTTACTAATTCTCTCCTGGAAAATCTGCAATCACCACCAAGTCTTTTTGCCAGCACCCACAAGCCTTGTCTGTCCCCCTGACTTTCTTCATTCTAGTCTTACCTTCCTTTTGCTGTTTTCTTGAGGTCCTTTTCTTCTCACACAGGCCATGTCTTATACATCTGTGTTTGGGTTCATTCTTCTTTGCCTAATCCAAGGAACCATGAATCATACCGAAGCGAGTTGTCATGCTGGCTCCCAGATGGGTTCCGAATCCAAATGCAACTATGACATCAGGTGGGCTTGTGTGTTTTTAGCTAGTTTCCCCCAGTTTCTCTCGTAGGTCCTTGTGCCTTCCCAGATGAAGGACGTCCATGACCATTTGTTTCCCTGAAGCTGTCCATGGGTCTGAAACTTCCTGGTCTTCGGCGGCAGCTGTCTTTCGTGAATGCAGTGGGCCTTCAGGCAGCTGGGGAGGAAGAGTCCTCACAGATTCTTTCTTTGTTTCGTCATCCCTTCCTGGTCGCCTTCTCTGGCCGCCGTGATGGGTCCTTGGTTGTCAGGGGAGGTTGGATCCCTTTTTAGTCGCTTCACTCTTGGCCTCTCTCCAGGGATTTGTATTACTCAATACAGCTATGTGCTCGGATGGGGCAAGGTGGCAGGTCCCCTTTGCTCATGCCCCTCTCCCAGTCTAGGATGCCCTGTTCCCCTCCTGCCATCTGCCTCTTCAAGAGCCAGCCACAGGCTACCTCTTCCACCAAGAGACTCATCCCCCAAAACCGGCACTTAAGACTTTTCAGAATATTTGACAATCACCATTCCCACAGAAGAGACTGGCACTTAACTGCTCTCTCCTATGGGATCTTTTAGCTTGCTTTATTTTTCATTATTTAACACTTAGTCCTGAGGCCCTGGGGGGAGGGTGAAAGAGGAAGAACTCACAGCCCTGCCTTAAAGGGCCTGCCTGTTTTCTCTGGGTGGTAGATGAGTCACTCACTTTTGTTGATAATTCTTCTCAAATTCAGATTGTTCTAAACAGAACCTAATCTACTTCCCCCAAACTTGTGTCTCTTCCTTGTTAATGGCAGCAGAAGTCAGTCCCTCGTGACTCAAGTCTGTCCCTTTGGGGTCACCCTTGTCTCTAGCTTCTTCCCCCTCACTGGACTCCATTTACTTCTTTTTTTAAGTTGATTTATTTATACAAGAGCTGGGGTGTAGGCCAGAAGTGTGGGGCAGTGAGAAGATTCACCAGAGACAGAGTGGGGAGCAGTACAAGCAGGTCTATTGAAAATACACTGCTGAGGGGAGTAGTGGGAAAGGCAGAAGAGTTCTGCTGCGCCCTGTGGGGTCAGCTCCCTGGCTGGGGATTGAACTTGTGCTGCAGTGGCTGCCAATAGCTTCATAGTGCTGAGACTTGACCCTTTGAGCCACCACGAAGGCCCTGGCCTCTAGTAACTAGTGAGTACATTAGCACCCAGGAGCTGGATGAGCTCTGCTAGGTTTCACCCGTACCATCCTTTCTGCCTGAATTTTCTCCTTTGTTCTGGTGAAATCTGAAGAATCTGTGAGGATTAAAACAAAATAGGTGGATAGTTTATGGGGGGGCCAATATTGAAAGGGGACCAAGACCAGGAGAACTTGGGGAACGGGAAGGGCTGAGACATGGGACAGTGATTTTAAAGCAATATAGGAACACAAGGAACAAAACAGCTCCCAGAAAAATAGGAGTATTTTACTGAAATGTTGCTGAGCTGGCCACCACTTAGAGTAGGATCCGGTTACAGGATAATTAGGGAACAGAAAAACAACCACCAGGAGGAAGTCTGATAGCATAAAGCCATGGATGGGACTGGAGTAAAAGAGCCTCCTCCCTCGGACCCCCTCCTGCTGTCAGGGGTTCTTTCCTCTTGCTTCAATAAATCCACACTTGCTTGCTCTCGTGTTTGGTGTGGCAGCTGGTATTCTTCAACTGGCACGCACACCTGGGACCACGAGTCCACTCCTAACAATATGAGTTATGAAGTTTAAATGTTATTTCAAAGCCAGAAAGCCCAATTCAAACAGGCTTAAAAAATAAGTGAACTTAATTGGCTAATAGAAGAGAAAGGGAGAGACTGACTTCAGATGGGCCTTGATCTGGGGCCTCCAGTGATGTGACTCAGTTTCTTCCTTGATGTTCACTCCATTTTCTAGTAGCCTCTCCCTCTCTGGTTCTCTCCTCTCAGCAACTGCTTTGGCTAGTCTAATCTGCCTAAGTTCAGACGGGATTGGAGAGAGTCTATTTTTCCAAGTCTCAATGGAAATCTAATTTACTCAGGTTGGAGCGTGTGTTCATTCCTGAATCAATCACTGGTTCGAAGGGACCTTTAGAGTGGTCTAATGCTACTCTAAAATCAGTCAAAGTCTCGATAAAATCACGCAATGCCAAGGTGTAATCTTCTGAAGGAAATCCAGGGAGCTGCTGCTGGGTGAGGTGGGGATGCTGAAGAAGTAAAAAAATCGTATCATTTTGAGGGCCCAAGCCAGGTGAGCTTTGATGGCTCCATACATGTTTAGACAGAATGATGGCAACAAAGGGAAGACAGTGGGATCTCTAGGGAGTCAATTATTTCAAGATTCATCTCATTTATTGGGTGGAATGATGAAGCAAAGGGAGAAAATTTAGAAGAGGTAGAATGTGAAGAGGCAGAGTCTGTAACAATCTATCTTTGGGAGGGAAGAAAGAAGCCAGGGCAGTGTCATGGAAAATGGAAAATACTATGTTAAGTAAAACCAACAAATGAATCAATCACTGTGTATTATTGTAGCGATTAAAGCTTTCGGGCATTCATCAAGGAAAATCTGAGTATTGGAAACAAGCAATTTGCTCCCTGCTCTTTGTCTTTGACTTGTGGACTTTAGAGTAAACAAATCGATGATTCCTATAGTCTTTGCAAGGCGATTAGAAAGAAAGAGCTTCCCCAAAGGAAGATGATGTATATAAAACGTTGCACTCAGCCACCCTACCCTAGTACCATCCCAGGGAATAGCAAATTCATCAGTTTTCTGAATCTTATCATTTCTCCTCAGTTCAGTTCTATGAATGCATGAAGGAAGCATAGAAGTGCTTGTTTAAGCAAAGATGTTATCATCTGAAAGACCTGGAATGCCAGAACGTTCCAGTTAGTAGGGAACAGCCAGCGTGACTTAGCTGATGGATGGGAAATCAGGTCGGGAGGGAGAAGTGACTCTTTTTTAATGACTTTATTAAATTATAATGGATATGCAAATCCTACACAGGTTTAACATGAAATGTGATGCCTGTGGCCATGTGTGTACACCTGTGAATCCACAATTCCACAGATATGAGTCTCCTAAAATAGACCAAGTCATAGACCCCAGTCAGGATCTTAGGCATTGTCGTGGGTGGGGCCGTGCTCCTCTGCTCACAGGAAGACTGCTGGAATGTAAAAGGGAAAAAGCCAATGAATGAGCAAATCTAAGCAAAAACAAACTCTGTTTCTGGCATCAGAATGGTGATTACCAGAGGGGGCAGAGGAGGAGGGAATGAACAAAAGGGCCCATTGGTAGGTGGTGACAGGACATTTAGTGGTGGGTGTAGTGTGACACCAGACAGTTCCTGAAGTGAGAAACTGTACCCCGGAAACGTGTACAATGTCATGAACTAGCATTACTTCATAAAAAGGAAAACAATTGCATCTTCCCTATTCAAAAAAATTGAAGTTAAAAAGGGAAAAGACTGTTGTTCTCCAAAATGACCACCAGGTGGCAGGAAAAGTCCATGTACCTGAGAGGGAGGTACCTGTTCCTAGGACTGAAGCCCAGAGTAGTAACTCAGACTAGCTCATCTGCTGGAAGAGTAAAGAGTTTAGGGTTCAGTGTGATAACAGCTCACCCCCTGTGTCAGTCCTCCAAATCTATACCCTTCCCAAGAGTCCAGTGGTTAATCTCCTTTTCAGTAAAACATGGAAGAAGGAAATAATCTTTGCAAACTATCTTATAAAAGGCTTGAATGATCTTTAGGTGGTTGTTCCTATTTCTTACTAGAATTTTCTGCATTACGGTACAGATTACTTGACAGCCCAAGATGATGAATCAAATGACCAGAGTGTTGTATGAAATATTCTTAGCCAGGGAAGAGTTTCTCTGTCTCTGTAGGGACAGCCTGATACTCCTAGAAATAATAATGAGAGCTGGTATTTGCTCAGCATCTGCTATGTCCCTGGCACTATAGGAAGCCCTCTGTGTTAGTAAATTGATGTCACCTTTACAGAATTCCCACAAACTAATAAATGTCACATCAGTTTTACAGAAAAGTACATAGGCCCAAAGAGCTTTGATAATTTTTTCAAAGTCATATACTTAGAAAAATATGAGTGAATTTTGTTTATTTGCACTACGTGGAATTAACAGTATGGTGCTTGGTGACTTCAGGTGAGAAGTCATTGTCCCTTTGGCCTGGTGACACAGGCATTAAAACCTCCACATCACTGAGCTGCGGGAATGGGTGGATCTGGGCAATAGTTTCAGTGTTGTTCCCCAACTAAGATTGAACATAAATTCTTTTTCTTTTTTTTTTTTGCAGTAAAATGGATTTTTATTTTTGCTTTTTTCCTCCAAGTTTATTGATTTGCCAATTGTTTGCACAGCTATATAATTTGGGGAGTATAGTGTCACCCCTCCATAGGTGCACATGCTTTATTCACCCTCTGCCACAGCTCCAGTGCCAGTACCGTGTCACCTTCCCTCCCCTGACCCCTCTCTCCATCCCTCTGGTAACAGGTGCCTTTTTCACAGAGAGGATGACACTGATTCTTAATGGGGCGTGTAGCAATTTCAAGGCTGATGTTAGCAGACTGTCAAGCCGGGACTGCTCGGGCAGCCCTAAGTTCCATGGCTTGCTTTAGTGCAGTTGAGTGATAAGTCAACAGCCCAGCTGCTGACAGATGTGGGATCCAGTCTCCATTTTCTACACAATCTGATGTGTCTCTCTGCGGCGCACTCTCGTGCAGCACTTCGGCTCCCAAGGGCCAGAGGGAGGGTTCCTGGTGATGCATGTGCTGAGAACACAGCCTCTGCACAGTTGCTAAAACTCCCTGTGGTCGCTTGTGGTTGTAAAAGCTCTCCATGGGGGAGAGGACCCAGTTTTTCCCAGCTGGTGGGAAAGGCGGCTATCAAGTCAGTGGACACCCATATCCTGGCACGGGGAATGGGCAGCTGGCGTCCCGGAGGGTGGGAATTAAAAGCTGGGAGGCTCCTGAGGTCTCTTTATCTCTCTACCTCCTGAACTTCTCTCTGTATATCTTCCTTACCCTGTTTCTTAGCCCTGAACTTTTTCTGCATCTGGGTAGAAATCCTGGCCAACCACAGTTCTGAAAACCCCCATCTGTATATCCTGCCACACCAGAAAATCGAACTTGTTGGTCCCAATGCCAAGTTCATTAGGAAAATAGACAGTGGGTTCATTGTGGGACAATATTCTACAATGGCCTTGATTGTCCTTTGTCTCAGGCTGTTGCCTGCTTTGGAATGGAAGTGTTTTCACTGGGCTTCTGCTGTCATGGGGCCAGTCTTGCTCTCTCAGATAAGACGGTTTCAGCTCTTCTGATAGAACCTGCTCATTTCAAAGAACTTTATGAGTTGGCTGTCATGCGCATTCTCAGAATTTGGAAAATCTGTGTCTTTTGAGATAGGGGAGTTCCTTTTCTTTTCCCTTTTAACTTTTGTGTTATTTTACTTTCTCCCCCGAAAACACCAGAATGCTATTCTGCCAGGTGCCATGTGGCTCTTTGACAACACACAGGCGGCTGGAGTTGTTGTTAATGAACATTATCACCAGCTGCTCAGCTGTGAGAATTTTTGTTTGAATTTGGTGGGGGGGTGGTTGATGGAGGACCTTTGTGAATTGTGCGCTGACAATCTCACTCTGAGTCACCCTCTGGGTGCCAGGGACTTGATACTGTGGAGGGGTGCATCACCCCCCTCAATTCTTCAGCAAGAAAGCAGATAAAGCCTCGAGTAAAATTGTCAGGTCACCAGCTCCCTCTTTTTTTAAATTTTTATTTATGCATGCAAACTGGGGTGCAGGCCAGAGGCGTGGGGCCATGAGAGCGTTCACCAGAGATGGAGTGGGGAGAAGAACAGGCAGATGGACTGAAATACACTGCTGAGGGGAGCAGTGGACGAGGCAGGAGAGGTCTGCTGTGCCATGTGGGAATCTCCCTGGCCGGGCATCAAACTCGTGCCGCAGCTTCCGACAGCTCCACAGCGCTGTGCTTAACCCATTGTGCCACGAGGGAGGCCCACCAGCTCCCTCTTTTATTGCCCCTCCTACCCCCCACCTGTCTACCTTGGAGTAATAGGAAGCTGATCTGTAGAACTTTCTGAGTTCTGAGTTGTTCGATTGCCTGGGAATTGATCCATGGCCCCACAACTGAGGAGGAAGCGGCATCATAGACGAAACATGGAGCGCCAGATCCCAGATCCTCACGCAAGTGTCCATGCTGAAGGCTGAGGTAGGAGGCGTCATCCTGGTCTCATTCCCTGCCAAGTCTTCATGAACAGAAGGTTAGAAAGAGGGGTGAGTGGGCTGAGCCATGGGTTTCCCGATTGTGATTTTCCACCTACATCCCAGTCATTCAGAGATTTTCCGAGACCATCTTTTATGAAGCGTAGAGGTTTCAGGGAGACAGAAAGGCAATCTCTTTCCCTGGCTGGATGTGTCCTCTCAGGCAGGAAATTAACTTAAAGAGTAGGAAAGAGAATTGATAGAGACAGCAAGAAGGAGAGAAGACAGAGTGCAGGGGAACCCCAGTCATCCCGGAGGGTCGTGGTTGGGAGAGTATCTCGTGGATCTAGAAGAGTGCACTGAAAAACAAGCTGCTTGAGAGGATCCTTGCTGGCTTTGTCTTCCAATCAATAGTTATTATAAATTTGCTTTCTCATGCCATAAACAAAAATCAGTTCCCAGTGGATCGTGGATCGTGGATCTAAAACAGGAGAGAGCCCCATCACAATTCTAGAACATAACTTAGGAGAGTCAGTGGCGGGCGCCCTCCCCTGGACAGGACCACTCACACGTGCACTGTGGCCAGGTGTACAGTGCTGGGAATTTTATAAAGTTTATTTTTCGCTCACATAATCTTGTGAGTTTAAGAGCAACTCACCACTGCTGAGTCTTGGGAAATTAAAAGCCCACATCTGACTGGCTGCTGGTTTTGCTAATCTGATGGGTGTGCGATGAGAAATCTGATGGGAGTTGTCTTCTGAGTCTGTCTCCTCACCCTCGCCCATGTATCAGCTGCAGTTATATTTCTGTTTTTAAAGATTTATTTATTTATGCATACGAGAGCTGGGGTGTAGGCCAGAGGTGTGGGGTGGTGAGAGGATTCACCAGATACAGAGCGGGGAACAGAACACGCAGAACTACTGAAGTACACAGCTGAGGGGGTCAACAGGCAAGTAAGGAGAGGCATGCTGTGCCATGGGAAGCTCCCTGGCCGGGGATCGAACTAGTGCTGCAATGGCTGCCAATAGCTTCATAGTGTTGAGACTTGAACCCATTGCGCCACCAGGGAGGCCCCTGTTTGTTTTTTAACTGTATTGATGTGACTGAAGAATGGGGGTGTGGGCCAGTGGTGCGGAGTCTGAGAGGATTCACCAGAGACAGAGTGGGGAGCAGAACAGGCGGAGTGACTGAAATACACTGCTGAGGGGAGCAGCAGGCAAGACAGGAGAGGTCTGCTGCGCCCTATGTAGGTCAGCTTCCTGGCCGGGGATCAAACTCTGACCTTAGTGACAATACCCCTGAGACTTAACCCCTCAGGTCATTGAGAGGCCCCTGGGAAGTAATTTAAAAAATTCACAAACATGAAAAAGAAAAACATCTAATATTCATTAAGTACCTATCACACCAAGGTCAAATCTAGCTCTTTTTTAGCGTTACTTTGTTCAGTCCTTAGAATAGTCTGATGAGGCTAATACACTTTAGACTGCTTTGATAGTTGATGAAACCTATTGATGGGAAAGTTCAACACTCTCCCTGAGGTCACAACTAACCTGGGACCAGCCAGATAGGTGCCGTGGTCATCTGTATTTACTCCCTGGAAACAAAAGGCTGGAGGTTATTTGGTTTCGAAATTCTTCAGAACATCCACGACCACTGCTGGTCTCTACTGTAGGGGACAATCTCAGCTTACAACCGAGGGGCTTCTGTGTCCTTCCTTGTCTTAAGAAAGTTTGATTGATTTCTTACTAGTTACAGAACTATAATTTCGGGAGTACGGCTTCATCCCTCCATACCTGAGTGTGCTTCACTCACCCACCACCAGAGACCCAGGGCCCCACCCCTTCCCTCCCGGCCCCTCTGGTACCCAGTGTATTATTCTTAGAGCCTAAGAATTACTCTTTTTCTTTTGCTGGCTTGTTCTTTTTGGTTGTTTATTTTTCATAGATGAGTGAGACCATCTGCTAACTGTCTTTCATTTTCTGAGTTACTTCACTTAGCATCACCACTTCAGCAGTATCCGTTTTGTCCTAGAAGGCACCATTTCATCTTTTATTAGTAGCTGAGTAGTCACCCACTGAGTGTGTATTCCACCATTTCTTAACCCAGTCATCTGTCACTGGGCACTATGTTGGGTCCACGGCTTGGCTGTTGTGAATGACGTTGCAATGGACAGAGTTGGGTGTAAATGTTTTTGTGTTAGAGGCTTTTTAAAAAAAAATATTTATTTTATTTATTTATGCATACAAGAACTGGGGTGTCGGCTAGAGGTGTGGAGGGGTGTGTGTGAGAGGATTCACCAAAGGCAGAGTGAGGAGCAGAACAGGAGGATCTACTGAAATACACTTGCTGAGGAGAGCAAGTCAGGAGAGGTCTGCTGCGCCATGTGGGTCAGCTCCCTGGCTGGGGATCAAAAGGGTGCAGCAGTGGCTGGTGATAGCTTGATAAAGCTGAGGGTTTAACCCCTGCGCCACCTGGGAGCCACCCTGTTAGAGTTTTATTCTTTAGGTTAATACCTACAAGTCTATTGCTGGATCAAAAGGTGTTTCCATTTTTAACTTTTGAAGACTCTCCATACCATTTTAACCAGGTTACGTTCCATCAACAGTGGACGAGGGTTCCTTTTTCTCCACAACCTCACTATTTGTTCTTTGTGTTTCTTTTGTTACAGGCCATTCTCACAGGGGTGTGCTGGTATCTCTTTGTGGTTTTGACTCACATTTGTCTCCTAATAAGTGACATTGAGCATGTTTTCATGTGCCCGTGGGCCATCTGAATGTCTTTGGAGAAGTGTCTACTTAAGTCTTTGGTCCGTTTTTTGATTGGGTTGTTTATTTCCTGCTTTTCAATAACCAATACTAAACCGAGAGATATTTGGGGCTGGGTTGACATGTCTTTGGGTTTTTTTGCTGAAAAATTTTACTTGATATTGTAACAGGGTGATTCCCAGGAAAAGGGAGTGTTCCAGGTTCCCTGCCCCACCTTCTTACAGTGCGTGTAGCTTTGGGAATCTGGATGTTCTAAGTTAGATATCTTAGAGTTGTGCTTAGTGCTTCCTTTTAAGTTTTCCATTGTATCAGATTCATAGAACTGGAATAGATATGGAAGAGTGACAGGGGCACTACCGGAATACTGTGTTCCAGGAAATATTTCTTCATTGTCCAGAGGTTCAGAAACAGAGGGAATATCACTAAGAAAACTTATCTTATTCTTTGATTCAAACCTTTATATTTTTGCCTTCCCTTATTGCTGATAGACCTACTCACGACTTTACTAGGAAGCAACCATCTGGTAAGATAAACCCACCCATGAAATTTCTAGGAAATAGCCATACAACCTGTATTTTATTTATTTATTTATTTTTAATTTTTATTTTTTCATAGAAGAACTAGGGTGTAGGCCAGAGGTATATGGGGGATGGTGGTGGGAGGACTCACCAGAGACAGAGTGGGGAGCAGAACAGGCAGATCTACTGAAATATACTGCTGAGGGGAGCAGTGGGCAAGACAGGAGAGGTCTGCTGCGCCATGTGGGTCAGCCAGGGATTGAACTCAGGCGTAGTAGTGATGGTGCAAGACTTAATCCTTAGGCCAGCAGGGAGGCCCCAACTTTGTATTTTAAATGATTTTAGGTATTTGGTTGAAGATGAAGAGTGAGAGCAGCTCGTTTGAGAAGTGGTTTGTCTTGGGTGGAGTGCCAGAGAGTAATAGTTAGGTACAGTTGACTCTTGAACAGCCGATGGAAACTGAGCTAGAAACGAGACCCACCTCCACTCCCCTGGCATGTCAGACCGCTCAGGACTCAAGTTCTGGGCAAGAGAGCTGCCTTGTCCTGAGTGCCCAGCGAAGAAGGAAGGGTGTCAGGCACTGTGATGGACACAGCCTCGGGCATGGGTTCGTTTAGCAGAGAACGACCAGAGTGCTGTTCCTTAAAGAACACTAGAAGTATTCTGAGCAGGCAAAACCTGTCTCAACGAGTCATATCATGCTGGCAGGTAATGATTTTACCTGGAGTAAAGCTTTCCCAGTAAATCATTTGCTAATGATGAGTGAAGTATAACATCGGCTAATTATCTGACCCACACCTCACTCCTGTTAGAACTTAGCAATCACAGGCCGCTTTGGTAGAGATGATTGTACAAAACAGGAGTGGGGGGGAAGGAGGAAAAAGCAAGGGTGAAAAGGGAGAGGGGCCAGGAGGGAAGGGAGGGAGAGAGGAGGGAAAGTGGATCAGATCACAGACATCACAAACCAGCGAGGACCAGGTTAGTGGATTGTCTTCAACCCTTACCTCTTCCTTATGTACAAGATGCTTCCCATAGCTCCCACATCACACCCCAGGGTGACTGGAAGAGCACGCCATAGTCTGTGCCTAGAGAGATCTTCCAGATCAGCCCAGCCCTGTCTACTAGAACTATCAGACTAGTCACTTGAGTAACTTAAATCTTTCTAGTAAGGCAAACTCAATGAAAAGTGAAAAGTAACATGGAAACATAAAGAGTCCAACATAAAATCCATGCCACAAATATATTGAGATATGTTACCTTTTTTTGGTCATGCTAAGTCCTTGGATGCAGGGTGTATCTTACACTTACAGTCCATCTCATTTCCAACTGACCGAGTTTCAGTGGCCCAGGTCTAGGTAGTGGCCACCATCTTGGACAGGGGAGGCCCAGAAGATTCTGCCATTCTTGCTTTACTTTGAAATCGAGTTTCTCTTGCTCTGTAGGTGTCCAGTTGTATCTGGGCTGTGGGTGAAAGTGGGGTGCTTTGGTTTTCTTGCATGTTAAGCGAGAAGAAATGCAAGCTCTCTGTTTCCATCCCTTAGATGGTTAGTTTGTTTCTGATTGACCTTTGGAAGTGAGCAGAAGTCCGAGTTGTGTGGAACTTGTACACCACCGCTTCCTTGGGGACAAAAGAGAGGACCCCCCACATGCAGATGAGAGACTTGAGTTTGGCAAGAGCAAAGGACTTAGCGAGAAGTTGCAGCCTGCGTGGTTCCCAAGCTGGGGTGGGCGTCTTGCTTGCTGCATCCACCCTGGTCCAGAGTCTCATGTTACAGCAGACCCCCTGCAGTCTATGAGACCATTTTTCCCATTCCCGCTTCCTTTGCTCCCAGTGCTGCCCGCCTGGGTTTGTCTCTTTACCCTCCCTGAGCCTGCAGGCGAGGCTGGAGATGGTCCAGGATGGCCGCCTTGCCTCCCTGCACCCACGGAACTCCACTGTGGGTGATAGGAAGGTGCCTCTACTAGTTCAGAGTGAGCGCCGGAAGGCACTGCTGACATTGTTCAAAATTGTGTCTTTGGATGAAATGCTTGATGGTGTACATTTTCAGCTTCCTTTTTGTGGTTACACACTTGGCTCTGCGGGCTGAGGGGAATGTGGAGAGTGGCTGCTGGTTCTTATTGAACTTGGCTGAGCTCGCTTCCTGCTCCCAGGCTAGTGTGGACGGTCTGTACTTTTTTTTTTTAGACTGTAGCTTGCTTTTTCACCCCACACGATGGCAGTGTAGGCTTCGTGGGGGAAAAATACTTGGGCAAGTAGAGGCCCGTATCACAGATATAAATGAATAAAAGTCCACCCATATTCCTTGTAGTCAGTAAAGAGTGGGGGGAGACTTCAGCATTTTGAATTTTGATGTATTTCCAGCTGGGGTTTTTCAAAGTAGATGTCGACAACATATATACAGTTCATTGTTTATTTTATTTTTTAAGATTTTATTTTTGTGTAGAACTGAGGTGTAGGCCAGAGGTAGGGGGAGGAGAGGATTCACCAGAAACAGAGTGGGGAGCAGAACAGGCAGATTGACTGAAATACACTGCTGAGGGGTGCAGGGGGTATGACAGGAGAGGTCTGCTGCGCAATATGTGGGTTAGCTCCTTGGCTGGGGATCAAAATCAGGCCTTAGCAGTGATAGTGCTGAGACTTAGACTTAACCCCTAGACCATCAGAGAGGCCCGTAACTCATTGTTTCAATGAGACTGTACACTTTTACAACCTCCTTATGTGTACCCCTTGCCTCAGTGCTTCTTGGGGGGGGAGGGGTGTCTGCTGCCTCTGATTCTCCCAGGTCAGCAGAGCTGCTCCGCACTGTTTCTCACTGCACTCAGCAGCAGCTGAGACTAGGCCCTGGGCTTCCATGGAGGCACGGCATAGACCAGTGCCTGTACAACCTCAGTGGGCCTCGGGAAGAGAGGAGTCTTTGTTCGGTGGTGTTGGGGGGTGGAGAGAGGGCAGAGGGCAGGGATGTCCATGTGTGTCTAGCTCGTGAGTTCAAGAGCTAAAGAGCCAACTCGCCTCCTCGAGGAAGACACCCTGATTATCCTTTCCCCTAGAATCAGGAAGCCATTGATTGCGTTTTCACATTAACAAACACGGAGAAGCAGCAAACACTTAATTTCCTAGTTCTGTACAGATCCATTTGTTGACCCTCTCCCCAAATTCATCATTTGTTGATCTACTCCCCAAATTCATCAAAACCCATGCTGGCGATGGCAACAGAAGCAGGGGGAGAGGGATTTTACCCTGTCTTTCTTACCTGTGACACACAGCCTCTGTCTTTTTTCCTTCACTTAAAAAATGAAATGTTCTGCCTAGAAATATAGAAGATGACAGGAGTGTATGCATAGATAATTATAGGAATTTAGTTCTTGGTTTGTCTAGGGAAATCAGCTCTGTTTCAAAGAAGATTTTTTTTTTTTTTATTGCTTAGAGTCGTCTTCTCCTGCTGATCACCATGTGGCTGTTGACAGTGAGGTTTGCCAATTTCATTTTCCCAGAAACTTGGTACTCAAGTCCAGATTCTCTCCAGCAGTGTTCTTGCAAAGGTATTGATTGTTCTTTCCCTCCATAAAGGAACAGGCTGGTCCACTCGCTCTAGAAAGTGCAGACGTCCTGCTACTTAACATTTGGGGGTAGCTCTGGGCAAATGGCACTGGCTTCGCGGCCAGATTCCTCTCAGATAGGACCCGGGCAGGGGTGGGGCAGGGGTTGGTGCCATCTCCTCTGGGGTGTGTAGGCATCTCAATGTGGGGACTGAATGGTCCCGAGAATGTGCCTGGCTTATAAAGGCATCGAATATGCATTATCCCCCAGATCAGAATAACAGTAATAATAATAATGAGCCTAGCGCCTACCATTTATTGAGGGCCGGATGCAGGCCACATGTCTGACCTGAGTGATCTTGTTTAATATCTGACAAGTGGAGTGTTCCGCACTCATTTTGCAGATGAGGAAATTGAGAGACGTAGGGACTCAGTGCTCCCTTCCATGTAAGGGAAGGGACGGTGTTTGCAGGCAGATGCATCCCCTCTGAGAGAGCCTTCTGTAGGTTCCCATGCTGGAGTTCATCCTCGCGAGGAGGCCTTGTCTTTATACATCCTAAGCACACCGCTGTGAGGTATGTGTGTGCTTGTGAATGGTGTGTTTGTTACCACTTGGAGGAATACGTGCCTACGTGTTAGACACTCAAAAACACCCTCATTTCCCCACCAGGAGATGCTTCAGAGCAGGTAGAAGCCCAGGTTCCCTTTTACCTGGTGGGAGATGCCCTTTCAGAGGAGAGGGACCCAGAGTGCCAGGTCCTTGGGCATCTTCTGCCCCTCAGAGGCACCGGCCCACCGGGTTCCTTCCTGGGCAACTCTACTGCTCACTGGAAAGCTGGCACCTTCCCCTGCCAGCGGCACCTGCCCTGTGGTCACTTTCCCAGGGCCCTTCCTCGCCCTCTGACACACACTGCTGGTCAGTTGCCCTTCCTCTGACCACAGCCTACTTGTTTCCACTCTTTTGTGAATACACGTACTTCCCCTGCACAGCAATGCTCTGTGCCCTGTTCTTGGGTCCTGTGATCCCTTCTCTGGCCAGGCCCTAGGTCACAGGCTGGGAATTGGGTGGCAGCCCAACAAGACGTGTGAGGACACCACCCTTAGAGAAGGAGCAGGCATTAGACACAATATTCCAGTAAGCATGTGCAGAGTCTCCCTGTATGCCCTGAATAGACGTGAGCAGGACGTGGGAGCAGAGGGGTGTTCGTAGCTTTTGGCTGCTGTACCAAGTCACAGTGCACTTGGTGGCCAGAAACAAAACAAATCTTGCAGTTCTGCAGGTCAGAAGCCTAGTGGGTCTAAAACTAAGGTGGGGCTGTGTTCCTACTAGAGGCTCTAAGGGAGGCTTTGTCTTTTTACCTTTTTAAAGATTTATTTTATTTATTTTTGCATACAAGAACTGGGGTGTAGGCCAGAGGTGCAAGGGGTGAGAGAATTCACCAGACACAGAATGGGGAGCAGAACAGGCAGATCTACTGAAGTACACTGCTGAGGGGAGCAGCGGGCGAGGCAGGAGAGGTCTGCTGCGCCATGTGGGGAACTCCCTGGCTGGAGATCAAACTTGTGCTGCAGTGGCTGTGGATGGCTTATAGTGCTGACTTTTACCCCTGTACCACCAGGGAGCCCCCCTCCCCTTTTTTTTACCTTTTTAAGATCATCTTCAGCGTCATCTAGAGGTTGCCTGTGTCCCTTGGTGTGTGACTCCCATCAGGAATCGCATCTTGCCACCTCGGCTTCCACTGATAGATCTGACTGCCCCGCCCTCTGCTTTCCCGAGTAAGGAACTTTGTGATTTCATTGGAACCACCACACAGAAAACCTCGATCATTTCCCCAAGTCATGCTGCAGAGAGGTGTGATTTGGAAACAAAGGCTTGCCTGAGCCCTATTTTCCCAGAAACTCTGTGTTTAGGGTCAAACCATATAAACCCTCAGGGCCTCAGCTTCCTTGTCTTTTTTTTTTTTTAAGATTTATTTATTTATACATACAAGAACTGGGGTGTAGGCCAGATATGTGGGATGGTGAGAGGATTCACCAGAGACGGAGTGGGGAGCAGAACAGGCAGATTGACTGAAATACACTGCTGAGGGGAGCAGCAGGAGAGACAGGAGGGGTCTGCTGTGCCATGTGGGAAGCTCCCTGGCCGGGGATCAAACTCATGTTGCAGTGGCTCTTGATAGCTTTGTAGTGTTGCGACTTAGCCCATTGCACCACCAGGGAGGCCCTCAGCTTCCTTATCTTTAAAAGTGATAGTAAAAATCCTTATCCTGCTGATATTATCCAACTGTTCTGAGACTCAAATGATAAATATGGGAGGAATTTATAACTGTAAATATTTTATGTTATTTTTATTTTTTTAGTGGCATTGATGATTAGGATAACTAAGTTATGAGGGAACATTATTAGTGTTATTAGTTACAAAATAACCTTAATCATTTAATATTTTCTCTACCTTCTCTTTCTGCAGGCTAAGTAATTCCACTTCCCGTGTCTTTCTTGGATCCCATTTCCCAACCCTGTGCTCATTTCTGTGGACAGAGCTGGCAGTGACAAAGCTGCAGGGAGAGTTGGGGGCCTGGTGTGGCCATAGGATGTGTGAGGGGCAGAGGCGATAGGAGGCTACTCGGGACGGAGCTCCAGAGAACACTCCTTGAATGACTGCTGTCTGTGCATTACAAGGTGGGTGTTCTTTTGCCATTTCACTGAGGAGCAGTTTCCAAGTGGTTCATTGACTTTGTCAGGGTCTTTCTGCCGGTCAGTGGCTCAGCCATCAGGACCTGGAGACTGTGCTCTCCACCACGCCCAGAAACCTCCTATGAACAGGGAGAGTGGGGCTTCGGTGCACTTTCGCTTCCTGGAGGCGTTCATTAAGTTGACACTCCTCTGGTTTAAAAAAAAAAAAAAAAAGGAATCTGACTGATACCCACTGAGGTGTTTTGGGTTTCCCTGTTTGGGCTTCTCATCCCAGAGTAGAGCTCCTTGAACATGGACACTCTTTTGAGGTTGTATTTTAATACTCTGAAGGTTCCAGTAGGCATGCGATACATTTTAAAACTGAACTAAAGGACCCCTCTCAGTGTCATTTCTATTATAAAAAACTGCTGAGAAATAGCAATGGCTCCCTCTAGCAGCATTTCAGGTGGAGAGACCGTCTCCAGGAGCAATTCATGGGCTGCATTCTGGGGTCCAAGGGGACACCCTCAAATCTGGCTCCCTACTCAACTGACTGGTAATTCTGGCTGAGGTCAACGCTCTTCTCTGAGAGGCACATTTCCAGGGTCTGCATATGATCTTGCTCTAATTCTTGTGAGCACCTGGAGGCTCACGTTCTGGAATTTGCCAGGATACGGGGTAATATTTCCCATTTGTTTTCTTTCCTCAGAAAAAAAAAAATATCCAGGGCATGGAATTAAAATAATATAGGAGGCATGTGCATTTTCCTTTGTAGCAGCAAAGGCTGGACCAGATGCCCTTCTATAGCAATTAGTCTTCTTGTTCCTTTCAATCTCTGCTAATATCTGCCACCCTGACATGATTTCTGATGGGACATTTTCCTGTAGAGATGGAAGATAAGACATTGACACTCACTTTGCTGTTGAGTAGAAGTGGTAACTGCAGCCCTTGCAGCTTAAGAAACCATGGGGAAAATGAGTCATCTTTGCATGATTTATTCCCAAAGCCCATTACAACAAAATGCCCTTGATAATTCAAGTTCATATTAAATTTCTGCCATTCAGAGAAAGGACAATTTGGGCAAATAAGTGCTCATTAAAATTTATTTAGAGGGACTATTTTCCATTAGGGTGTTTCATTATTTAAGAAGAAAATAGAAGCCTATGCAGTAATGCATAATGCTCCCACCAACATGGCATTTCAGATAAATTACATTTGGATAAAGATGAACGTGTTTGGGCTTGGAAGGCTGATTGATTCTAGCAGGTACTGTAGTTGCATAATTATAAGCCAGGTTGAAAGAAGTGGCTAAAAAAACACAAATGAGTCCAAAGAAATTCACCAACAGGCCAAAAAAAAAAAATTATTTCATGCTGCTCTAATTTTTGTTCCTTTTGAAACTGAGCTTTGGGCCTTCCTGTCCTGGAGCAGGTCCATGGGCATTACTGTGAGTCTGTGGGTGGTCAAGGGCTGGCCAGGAAGGATAAGGGGTCAATATGGAATAATGGGCACCCTGATGGATGCAGACCTGCCTCAGGGCACCACATTCCATTAGTTTTAAGGCAAATCAAGGCCGACATAGGCCAGATTTGGGATCTGGGCCACCAGTGTGTAGCCCTGGAATTTAAGTAGACACACGTTCCTCTGAAAGGATTGTGTTTTCTACTCACAACATTGGCTGGATAACATCCTTTCACTTGGCTTCCCAGCAAATTCTCCAGAGGCCCACTTTCTGCATCATGGCCCTTTGCCCAGACACTGAGGCAGATTTAGCTCACTCCACCTGCCCATTCAGGCCTCGTGGATGGGCTCCTTTCTGACTCCACATCTCCCCCAAGTGGTGTGTTCTGCCGTCTACTGTCATAGTGTCATAATTGCTCTCTCCTGTCTTTCTGGTGTTCCCACTACTCCTGGAATCCAACATATTTCACAAACCCTCCCTTTTCCTCACAGGAAGGTGGACACATCTGACTGGGTTACCATTTGCAACTCTGTCTCCTTTGTCACTATCAGGCCACAGGATTGCATCCTACAACCCAGGAGAAAGAACACTCTAGCACAGGCAGAAAGAGCACAGTTGGTCATCCACAGTTTTAGGATCCAGATGCAAGCAGTCCATTCATTGCTTCAAGTCTCAATCTCATCATCGATGAAATGGGCACAAAAAATACCTTCCAGGGAAATGTTGGAGGTGGAATGAGGTAATGTAAATTGCTATTGATTCAGCAAGCATTAATTAAGCAGCGGTTTATGTGAAATGTGTGAAACAGTGTTTCCTGGTTCCTGTTCTCATATAGGAATGTGGTGATGGTGAGTGAATGTTAATAGAGAGTGAGTCCATTAAAAACTGAAATAATTTCTTTATTCTGTGCATTAAATGAAATGCTTAACTTCTTAACTCAACTGCATATGTGATCAACATTCGTTTAAATTCTAAGTGGGTTGGCTGCTGTAGTTTGCAACTTATGAATACAAGGACCAAATCTCATGCAGTGAAGCACTTGGTAAAAATCTGATGGATTTCAGCCTTAAGTCATTTAGCATATATTAGTAGTAAACCTCATATAGCCCATTCATTGAGTGATGTCCAGTATGATTAAGATAAGAAATATGTGCTTACCCAACTGAAATCGACAGTTGTTAATAAGTTAAAAATTGGTATCATTCTCCCTCATGTTCTTTTACAAGTTAACTGCTGACTACCTTGAACTTCAACAAGCATAATCATCAGAACTTGAAAGACCTTTAAGGTAAAGTGAATTTTCATTCTAGACAATCAGTCCTTTTCTTTTCCACATTTTTAAAGCATCATTATTCCTGTTAACTTAAGCAGTTTTGATTCTTCAGGGACACAAAATGGATACCAAGCTTTAGGTGTGCACTTTTTAGAAATATCAAATGAAGCAGAAAGAGGAAATCAAGGCACTGAATTTGTTCAGGATATTTCTGAAAAATCCAGGACTCTAGGATCCATGTTTCTAGTTGAATATCTTTGTATTTGCATGTTGCCATGTTACGGAGGGACAGTTTTGCATTCTCACATTCTTTCTTTAGAGGGAGGCTTGGGGGAAATGATGGGATACTCCAAGACCTGTCCTACAGGGATGATGAGTGACACATTTTCAATTATGGGGTTAAGAAATGCTTGGGCTTTGGGCCTCCCCGGTGGTACAGCGGTTGAGCGCTGTGCTTTGGAGCTGTCGGCAGTGCATGCTGCGAGTTCGACGCCCAGCTCAGGAGAATCCCACATGGTGCAGCAGACCTCTCCTGCCTCACCCGCTGCTCCCCTCAGCAGTGTATTTCTGATCTGCCTGTTCTTCCCCCCACTCTGTCTCTGGTGAACCCTCTCACCACCCCACATGTCTGGCCTCTACCCCAGCTTGTATGTATAAATAAATAAATCTTTAAAAAAAAAAAAAAAAAAGAAGTGCTTGGGCCCCAGAGCATCTTCAGACACCTCTATCTTCAGGAATATAAATGCTGCTAACCAATATGCTTGGTTTTCATTTTAAAACCTTAACTTGAGGACTCAGATTGAGTTATTTTATCACTGGAGATGCTCACTGAAGTCAGGCATTATTTCTTTCTTTCTTGTGTATTCATTAATTTGAATTCAATGCAGAGCTTGACATTCATCCTCAGTGTTCAATTTCGATCATCTCATTGTGAGTGTGGACACATGGGGAATTTACATGACAGGTGAATATATGTTTTGTTTGTAATAAGCTTTTATTTTCCTTCAATTCTGACATTTTCCTAAGAACATATCTTATGACTATGTTGTTGGAAAGGAAAATGCAGGTATGGGCAGTGTTTGGTGCAGAATTATTGCGAAAACTTAACAGGTGTAAATTTAGTGGTAGTCAAGATAAACAGTGTTGTTGCCTTAACAACAATTACATGCTTCAAATTCACCTTAAAAATGAGCAGAAAATTTAACTGTGTGTAGAGGTTATTAGGATAGTGTTATCCTAATAGAGAAAGAATATTAATTTCTCAGGAAAAAATGCTATTTTTAAAATACCTGAACAACGAGGACATTCAGTGGCAACTCCATAAAATCAGTGCCACTTGGCTAAGAATAAGTATGGTAGTACTAAACTGATATTGCCTGAGTCTAATAAACCCGAAAGTGGGCTTCACCAAGAACAAAATAATCTTGGTATTTTAACTGCCACCCAGGATGAAAGTTAACACTGTTTAGAGAAGATAATATTTATAATGTCCAATGTGCAGCAAAAAGTTATCCTACATGGCAAGAAGCGAAAAGAAAAGTATAAAGTAATGGATTAAATAGTCAATAGAAACAGACCTAGAGATAATACGGAGTTGATAGGCCAGGGCTTAGCCCAAAGTTGAATAATATAAGAAATAAAGAGAAAAAAATAAAATGAATGTAAAATTGTAAATCTCAAAGGAGAGTAGTGAACTGTAGCTAGAACTAAGTAAATGTCTTTGAAGTAAGGAACTTATTGGATGGGATTAGTTATAGAACAAACACAGCAGAAGACAGGATTAGTAAATTTGAAGAAATACCACAGCAAAGGTCAGTGTACATGATAAATGAACAATGAAAAATGACAACAAATCCAAAATGGACAAAAAAGAAATATGGAACATTGTCAGCAAGTCCAATGTATGTATTATTGGAAAACCAGAGAGGAGGAAAGTTGTAAAGACACTGTATTTGAAAAAGAGCAAACTACATCTTTTCAAAATCTGATGACAGATACTGTTTCTTTGATCAACCATAAGTAATAACAAACGGATAACTACAGAGTACAGATGCCATTCAGCCACCTTATATTCAGACTGCCAAACACCAAGGATAAAAAGAAAATCTGACTATTCCAGGGGAAAAAAGACATTACTTTCAAGATGAGAATATAAAAATGGTGGCTCACTTCTTCAAAAATATGACCACAATAGGAAAATCAATGGGATATTTAAAGTATTGAAAGAGGGACAACATGCTACAAACTTGGAATGCTATTTCTAGAAGATAATCTTTGAAAATAAAGATGAACAGTCCAAGAAAATTTCAACTATAATATTTGCTTGAAAGTGAATCAGCAGTATATTTGCCTGCTCTATGAAATACTACAGGGAATTCCTCAGGCTAAAGGAAAATATTCTGGGCCTCCCTGGTGTTGAGTCTCAGCGCTATCACTGCTAGGGCCTGAGTCTGATCAGGGCCAGAGAGCTGACCCACATGGCGCAGCAGACCTCTCCTGTCTCACCCCCTGCTCCCCTCAGCAGTGTATTTCAGTAGATCTGCCTGTTCTGCTCCCCTGCCTGTCTCAGGTGAATCCTCTCACCGCCCCCTCTCCCCCCCCCCAACCTCTGGTTTGCATAGTTCTTCTATGCAAAAAGAAAAAAAAAGAAAAGGAAAATATTCCTTGATAGAAGCAAGTGTGGGAGTAAAATTTATCCTGAAAATAACAACAAAAATCAGCAAGGGAAATGGAATTAAAATTTAGCTGACTTCATGCATAATTCAGGGTAAAGTAGAAGGAATAATTTAAGGTTTACTCTAATGAATTAAGGATAGTTACAGCTTGTAATTTTAAGGATATATTAATAAATTTACCAAAATTAATAAAAAAGAGAACAAAAAATAAGGGATTGGTTATAAAATTCAGTAAAAGGAAATACATGATAAAGTCAAAAGACATCAGGAAGGAAGACAGGAAAAAAGACTAGACTTAGCCCCTCTTTCCCTGGGCTGCTTATTGCAGGTATGTTACACTGTTCAGCATTGTCATGCACTTCTTTCATATTAGGTTTAGGGTTTTTTGTTTTTTTCCCATGTTTTTATCTCCTTGTGTCTCTGTTTGGGTAATTTATTTCTGACTTTACCCACTTGTTCCTCAGTTCTGGCAAGTCCTATGAGGAATTCATCAAAGACTTTCTGAATTTTCACTCCAGAGGATCAGCATTTAATGCTTTCTTATAGTGTCTTTTTTTTTTTTAAGATTTATTTATTTATGCATACAAGAACTGGGGTGTAGGCCAGAGGTGTGGGGTAGTGAGAGGATTTACCAGAAACAGAACGGGGAGCAGAACAGGCAGATCAACTGAAGTACACTGCTGAGGGGAGCACCAGGCGAGTCAGGAGAGGTCTACTCGCCATGTGGGAATCTTCCTGGCTGGGGAATCAAACTTGTGCTGCAGTGGCTGTGAATAACTTTATAGTGCTGAGCGTTAACCCGTTGCGCCACCAGAAAGGCCTTCTTATAGTATCCTTCTATCTGATAAAATCAGTCATTTATTAGTACTTATTTTCCACCTTGTCCACTACAGACTTTATTAAATGAATAATATATGTATATATGTGTATATGTATGTGTGCCTGTATACATATGTTCATTCTTCATGTACATATATGTGTATATCATGTGTATATATGTGTATATGTGTGTATTTGGGGTTACCCTTAGTGTTCTTAATTCCTTGTCTGGTTATTTGGACAACTGAGTCCTCTCTGAACATAGCTCTTTTGATAATTTGTTTTTTTTAAGCCTTCCTTTTGTGTGTGTGAAAGTGGGTTGTGAATGACAGTGGAGACTGAAACAATACATTTGTCTGGAAATGGGTAAATCTCATCTTTCAGTCAGTTTTCAGTGAGGGGGACTTGAGTCCATTTAGTCTCTTGGTCAGTAGTTGATCATTTTGGTAATTGTACTCACTAGCCTGGTGGGTTTCCTAGAGGGTTTCCTCCTTAAAGTTCAGTCTTAGGCAGGAATATGTATCTCTTAGGTGATTTTTTTACTTAATTTTAATGTCTTTGGGTTATATTTCCAATATATATTTCAGGATGTATTTACGTGCATGGAAAAGCAATTCAGTAAGACAGCTACCTTAGTGGCCTCTACTTAAAATTTGCCTGATGCTACCCGTTTGCCATCTAAATCATTTTTAGCAAGTTTAGCTCTCAGGTTATGTTCTGACCAAAAGCATATGACAGGAAGCAATTTTTTATCCTCTGGAAAACTTTTCAGAGGGCCAAAGACAATCAAATGAATTTGTGTTCATAACAGGATTCAAATTTTACATTTTTATACCCTTTGACACAGCAATTCCACTTCTAGAAATTAGTCCCAAGGAAATAATTATACAAGTGGACAAAGATATTTCATGAGGATGGCAGATACAGCGATGCTTCTAATCTTGAAGAATTGGAGACCACTAAATGTCTGGCCAAAAGCAATGTATTAAATGAATTATGGTAGGAGACACTACGTGTTTGAGAGAGATGTAGCCACCAAGCTGAGGGAATATATGTTCAAAGATCATAAACCCTAAAATCTAGTGTTCTTAGTTCCAGCTGTGTTTGGAAAGCTCCATATACATTTACCCCACTGATAAGTGTTTAAGATGTAGCTAATGAGGTCACAAAATAGA
Organism: Scalopus aquaticus; assembly: GCA_004024925.1. Classification (NCBI taxonomy): domain Eukaryota; kingdom Metazoa; phylum Chordata; class Mammalia; order Eulipotyphla; family Talpidae; genus Scalopus; species Scalopus aquaticus. The sequence goes on from PVIJ01006563.1 coordinate 26,032, forward strand.
GAATGTCAAATTTATGTTCTCAAATATTTTATTGTAATCTTTTTAAAAGAAAAAGCAAATTATTTGACATTAGGACTTAACGGTTGGTGTCAACATAAACCAATAGAAATGAGGAAGAAAAATAATTTCAAAGGAAAGCTATACAAAATGAAAGTAGATATAAAAGCAGAAATGTTGGACAGTAAATGTGAAATGATAGCAGACACTTGCAGTTCCACCCAATATCTACTCTTATCCTTTCTTCTTTTTTTTAATAAATATTTTATTTATTTTTGTTATTCATGTCTTTTACATTATTGTGTGTTCCCCATAGGTTACCCACCACCTGTTCACCCATGGAGCCATCACCATAGTCCACCGTGCTCCCCTCTTCCCCCCTCTTGAGCCCTTCCCCTCCCCTCCTTCCCTGCTGAATGTCGCGTTCTTTTTTTTTTTTTTTAAAGATTTATTTATTTATACATACAAGCTGGGGTACAGGTCAGAGGCGTGGGGCGGCGAGAGGGCTCACCAGAGACAGAGTGGGGAGCAGAATAGGCAGATCAGAAATACACTGCTGAGGGGAGCGGTGGTGAGGCAGGAGAGGTCTGCCGCACCATGTGGGATTCTCCCTGGCTGGACCTCGAACTCGCGTTGACGCTGCCGACAGCTCCACAGCGCAGCGCTCAACTGCTGCACCACAAGGGAGGCCCTGAATGTCGCATTCTTATTTGGCTCCCCTATATTCCTGTTATAAGTGAAACCATTCGATATTTTTCTCTTTCTTTCTGGCTTGTTTCGCTGAGTATGATCCCCTCTAATTCCATGTGTTTGTCTTTTTTGAATGCTGTATAGTATTCCATTGTGTATATGTACCACATCTTCTTGATCCAGTCATCTATTTTTGGGCATCTGGGTTGTTTCCATACCTTAGCTATTGTACACAGTGCTGCAATAAACATGCGGGTGCATGTATCCTTTTGGATTAGTGTTTTTGTGTCCTTTGGGTAGATTCCCAGAAGTGGTATTGTCAAGTCATATGGAGTTTGAGGAAACACCATACAGCTTTCCATAGTGGTTGGATCAATTTGCATTCCCACCAGCAGTGTAGGAGAGTTCCTTTTTCTCCACATCCTCGCCAACATTTGTTGTTACCTGTTTTTTTAATGTGCTCCGTTCTCACTGGCGTGAGGTGGTATCTCATTGTGGTTTTAATTTGCATTTCCCTGATTATAAGTGATGTTGAACATTTTTTCATATACCTGTTGGCCATTTGCTTTTCTTCTTTGGAGAGCTGTCATTTTAGCTCCTCTGCCCATTTTTTGACTGGATTGTTGACTTTGTTTTTGTTGAGTTGTGTGAGCTCTTTGTAGATTTTTGTTACCAGTCCTTTATCGGTTGTATTGTGTGCAAAGATTTCTCCCGATTAGTAGGGTGTCTGTTTTGATTATTGTCTCTTTTGCTGTACAGAAGCTTTTTAGTTTGATGTAGTCCCAGCTGTTAATCTTTTCTTTTACTTCCTTCGCTTTGAGGAAAATGCTTTTAAACATTTTGCTGAGATGTATGTCATGTAGAGTTTTGCCTATATTTTCTTCTATAAACTTTATGGTTTGAGGTCTTATCTCCAGGTCTTTTATCCATTTTGAGTTGTTTTTTGTGCATGGTGTGAGGTAGTAGTCTAGCTTCATTTTTTTGCATGTAGCAGTCCAGTTCTCCCAACACCATTTATTGAACAAGCTAATCTTGTTCCATTGCATATTCTTTTTGCTCCTTTGTCGAAGATTAGTTGTCCATAAATATGTGGATTTATTTCTGGGTTTTCTATTCGATTCCATTGGTCTGTGTGTCTGTTTCATTCTTATCCTTTCTTAGTAATAGACCTTCGCTTGTTTTTTTTTTTTCCTCCAGATCAAAATTTACACAGGCTATACTCCTAAGCCTCCCTTGCATCATAATGTGGTTCTATAACTGATTTATGACAGATGATACATAAACAAAATATGGTCAGGCATCTCTGGGAACGCTAATCAAGGGGTCTGAATTATTGGTGAAGTGATCCTTTGATGTTTCCCTCTTTCTACCTTGTGCTGGCGAGAGACGGGAGTCACCTGTTAGTGCTCCTGCAGGTCCCATGAATGCTGGGGATCACAGGGGTGGAAGCCAGGTGTGGGAATCAGAGCGTGACGACTCACTCTGGTTCCCAAGGATGCTAGGATGCTGACAGACCAGTCTCAGGTGCCCAGGGGCCTCTTTGACACAGAGAGACATTATTATCTTTTTTGGCAATAAACATATAACATGGTTCCTATTATATGCTACAAAATACCCATTTGTGAAGAATAATAAGAGACCCTTTGCAGCCCTAAAAAGGGGGAGAGAGGGAGAAGGAGGTAGGAAAGAAGGGGAGTGGGGAGAGAGAAAAAGAGAGGGGGACAAATATACATTGTTAATAATGAGATAAAATCTTCAGTTACAGAAAAGCTTGAAGATTTATATTAAAACATGTTGTATAAATACATGAAAATAAAATTGGAAACTCTGAGAGAAATGGAGAACTTTTTATCAAAATATAAAATACCCCATCTGACCCAAAAGGAGACAGAAAATTTTAACAGACCAATAACAAATTGCCAAATTTGGTGGCAGGCTCAAAGGTTTTACTGCTGAATTTAATCTAAATTCATACATCATGTTATTTCTGTTATTTAAATAATTCCAGTCCACAGAAAAAGATGAAAGACCCTGATTCATTGTATGAAGTATCATAAAGATAGCACACAAAAGAAAATTACATGAATTCCAATTACAAATATAGAAGCAAATATTTCAAATAAACTATTAGAAGTCAGAATCCAGCTATCCATTTATAAAATTATGATATAAACAAATGGGATTAATTTCAATAATGCAAGGACTTCAGGAATAGGAACTTTGTCAACATATTTCACTGTAACAACTAAAGGATATCAATAGATGGTGAAAGCTATTCAATAAAACATAGAGCTGTTGTGAAGACTACAGAGAGGGTAGGATTAGTAGGAAGACTTCTAAACAAACAAATGCTATTTACTAAAAAGTAGCAAGCAATATTTTAAAAGGGTAAAATATTAAGGCCATTTACTATTGAAAACTGAAATCAGAATCTATCATTTCATTGATTTATTTTAAAATAGCAGCTAATGCAATAGGAACAAAAAAGTGAAATATTTACAATAAGCGTTAAAGAGATGTTGATGATATGATTTAAGTTAAAGCAGTCCTAAAACACTCCCATGAACTATGAAAATTAGAAACAGAATTTGAGATAGAAAACAATCGTGAATAAATTGTACAGAATTGCTTTTCTTTATATTTGAAGCGCTAAATGAAAAAATAAAAACTGGAATATCCCATTCAGAGTATTAACAGACATGAAATTCCTGGTAATTAATATGAAAAGGAAATCTACGCAAAGAAAACCATAATACAATAGAGTTAAAAAAGAATGCCTAGACAAAAACAAAAAAAACAGCAAACCGAAAGAGGCAATCTATAGATTGGAAGAAAATATGTGCAGACCAATTATTTGATGAGGGGTTAATATCCAAACATATAAAGAACTTATACAATGAAGTAGCCAAAAAAGCAAATAATCAGATTAAGAAATGGGCAAAAGATATGAAAAGGGGACCTCTCTGGTGGTGCAAAGGGTTAAGTCTTGGCACTATAAAGCTATCAGCAGCCACTGCAACACAAGTTCGATCCCTGGCCAGGGAGATTCCCACATGGTGCAGCAGATCTCTCCTGTCTCACCCGCTGCTCCCCTCAGCAGTGTATTTCAGTTGATCTGCCTGTTCTGTCTCTGTCTCTCCCCCCACCTGTGGCCTACACCCCAGCTTGGATCCATAAATAAATAAATCTTAAAAGAATAAAAGATCTGAAAAGACAGTTTTGTAAAGAAGACCTACAGATGGCCACCAGGGCTATGAAAAGGTGCTCAGCATCACTGGTCACCAGGGAACTGAGGCTCAGAAGCACACACTTGCTAGGATGGCGACCACCAGGAAATAAAAGCTACCAGCTGTTGGCAAGGAAGTGAGGAGAAGGGTATTCTTGCATATCCTTGGTGGGAATGTAAATTGGCATGGAGCTTCCTCAAGAAAATTGTTTTGACCTGAGATGCAGGGTGAGTCCCCCTTCCCTTGGGTCAGTGAGGTTTGGGTTCAGAGAAGGATGTCTTCCTTTTAAAGGGCCTCCGGGACACAGTTCTCAAGGGAAGGGGGAGAACTCTGAGAATTGAGCTCTGTGCATGGACCTGGACAGAGAACGTCTTTCCTCTGCTGGACCCTGCTGTGATGCTGGCAGCTTTGCGATGAGTGGTTGGTCATTCTGGGAGATGCGAGTGACTTTTAACAAATCTTATGTTTGTCCTCATTTGGAGTAGAAGACAAACCCCTCTACTCCAGTCTGCTGGTTTTGGATATTCTTGCAATGTCCAAATATTTTTGGAAAAGTCAACATACTTTTCCTAAAAGGGAGATGAGCAATTCCAGCAGCCCAAGACCACTAGGGACAGACCTCTCATTCAGTAAAGCATGTTCATGGACTTAACTGTGAACTATGATGTGTGTCTTGGTCCGAAGAAACGGGGAGGACTTGGTGATGACTCTTTTTTAATGAAGGTTGTGCTTGTGTTAAGTGATTCTTACAAAGGGGTAGAGACAGCAGGAATCATCTCTGAATTGCTTGCCATGGTGGAGCGGTGGACATAGCAAAGCCAGGCTGGGGACATCTTTTGTAAGAAATCAGGAGTCTTCCAGTGAGGGTGGTGATGCTACAGTGGCAGCATGACCTTTGGAGAAATAGCCTTTTATGTCACCTTTGCAGTTGGCTTTATTGTGTCCTCTCATCACCACCCGGTTAATGGCAGGTCTGATATTTAATACCTCAGAGGAAAGGTGTAGAATGTCCCTGACATTTTTAGGAAATCAGAGTTGTGGTCAATAGTTTTTTTAGTCTCATCGTGCTTGAAATGCAGCATAAAACCCACAGAACAGCCACAGGCTGGCTTAGTGCAGCCCCGCTACCTTCCATAATGGGCACATTGACCCTCCTTGGGAATCGACCTCCTTCTCTGAAGTGCAAATTGAGTCTAAATACTTATATATGATTTTTATTGGACAAAAAATTATTTTCCAAAAATATTACCCAAGGAGAAACAACCTAACATAGCAGCTTAAATGAAAATCTAACCAATCTACCTTTTTTTTTCATTATTTTACTACTATAGAAATATCTAACATTAAATTACTGTCTTGACCTTTTTTTTTTTAAAGATTTATTTATTTATGCATACAAACTGGGGTACAGGCCAGAGGCATGGGGCTGCGAGAGGGTTCACCAGAGACAGAGTGGGGAGCAGAACAGGCAGATCGAGGAAATACACTGCTGAGGGGAGCAGCAGGCGAGGCAGGAGAGGTCTGCCGCGCCATGTGGGAATCTCCCTGGCTGGGCGTCGAACTTGCATTGCCACTGCCAACAGCTCCACAGTGCAGTGCTTAACCACTGCGCCACCAGGGAGGCCCTGTCTTGACCATTTTTAAGTGTCTTAAGTATACACACATCTTTAGGCCACAGAGCCCTAGAACCTTCTCATTTTGGGATGCTGGAACTGTAACCATTATATGTTCCTTCCCTGTGCCCCCCACGTCAGCCCTTCTGTTTTAATGAATTTTGACTATTTTAGGTGCCTCATAGGAGTGAATCATGTAGGATTTGTCCTTTGGCACCTAGCTTATTTCGCTTAGCAGGAAGGTCTTGAGGGTCTTCCCTGGGGTAGGCTGACAGTACTTCCTTTTTTGAGACTATGTAATATTTCACTGCATGTTCAGACCATGTGTTCTTTATCCTGCCATCTCTTGGTGGACATTTGGGTTGCTCCACCTCTTGGCTGTTGTGAATAATGAGCTAATGAACATGAATGTGCAAATAACTCTTTATGATCTTGCTTTGAGCCATTTGGATATCTACATAGAAGGCGGATTGCTGGATCCTGTGGTAATTTTCTTTTTGAAAATTACCTCCATGCTGTTCTCCATAATGGCTACAACATTTTACATTCCCACCAACAGTGTACGATGAGTCCAAAGTCTCTGCAACTTTGCCAACACTTTATTTTCTGCTCTTTTGATGTCGGCACTCCTGATGGGTGTAAGGTAATAGCTCATTGTGGCTTTGATTTACATTTTCCTAATGATTAGTGATGTAGAGCAATTTTTCAAGTGCCTGTTGGTCATTTGTTGTCTTTGGAGAAATATCTCTTCAAGTTCTTTGCCCATTTTTAATCAATTTATTTATTTTCTTCTGTCGACTCAGAAGGTTTTTATATATACTGAATTTTAGCCCCTTATTAGATATATGTTAGAACTATTTTCTCCCATTCCATTGGCTACCTTTGTGTTCACTGCTTCTTTTGATACTAAGAAATTTTTTTATTAGTTAAATTTTTTTCTTATATCATCGAAGACCCCATAGTTCTCCCTCCACTGTATCACCTGTGAACTATCACCATGTTCCCTTGTGTTCACCCCTCCCCTGTTTGGCGCCCCCTTTCGCCCCCTCCTTCGCTGTGTGCCGCAGTTCCATGTTTAGTTTGCGTGTTTTGACTTTTTCTTCACCCTTTTGGTTTTTCTATACTCCACATATAGGTGAGACCATCCGGTATTAGTTTTTTTCCTTGTGACTAATTTCTTCTAGCATAATCCCTTCCAGCTCTGTCCATGTTGCCGCATATGGCATGAGTTTGACATTAAGAAATTTTTAAGTTTGGTATAGTCTCATTTGTCTATTTCTGATTTTGTTGTTTATGCTTTTGGTATCATATCCAAGAAATCACTAACAAATCCCATGTCTCGAAGCTTTTCCTCTATGTTTTCTTTTTGGGATTTAATAGTTTTAGGTCTTACATTTAGGTTTTTAATTCATTTGAATTAATTTTTATGTGCTATGTTGATCACACAACTACCTTTTAAAATATTGCCTATCCACTAACATTGATTTTATAGTTAATTTTTATGCTTAATTTTTGTATCTTTTTAAAAAAAGTTTCATTTATTTATGCATACAAGAACTGGGGTGTAGGCCAGATATGTGGGATGGTGAGAGGATTCACCAGAGACAGAGTGGGGAGCAGAACAGGCAGATTGACTGAAGTACACTGCTGAGGGGAGCAGTGGGAGAGACAGGAGAGGTCTGCTGTGCCATGTGGGAAGCTCCCTGGCCAGGGATCAAACTCGTGCTTCATAGTGCTAACACTTAACCCGTTGCACCACCAGGGAGGCCAGTTTTTGTATCATATTTATAAGGGTTTAATTCACTGACCTTTCAGGATTCTGCAGTTGTCTCTCCACTTGCTCTTACCAGGGCCCCGATGAGAGAGTGGAGAGTGAGAGTCTCATGAAATCCCCACCAGGTTTTGATATGATTGACCTCACTCTCCTCTGGGGGTAGGAACCTTTTTACTGGTGTCTAGATTTCTCACAGAGCCTTTTTGTTGGTTTGTTCTTAAATCCATGTCTTCATGAGGGAGGGAAGAAGGGAGGGTCAAGGGCTTCCTGTCTTACCATCTTGCTGGTGTCACTTCTCCCAGTCTACTTATACAACCAGAATCCCTACTCTCTACTCGTTGTTTATCATAGTTTTCAGAACTTTTGCATGGTTGGAAATCTCTGGAAGAGACAGAGGTCATGCAGAGTACATCCGAGGTTACTCAACAGAAGCAGAGTGCTCTGTCATTCCCTTCTTCATCCTTCTCGTCAATAAAACCAGATATTGTGCCAGAAGCTGGGGTGGGGGCAGGAGGTACAAAGAGAATGGCACTATTCACATCCTTATTTTACATTTTACAGAATTAGGAATTGAGGTTCAAAAATTAAAGAAATTAACCAGGAAATGTCTCCAGTAATTGACTAAGCTAGGATTTTCATCCATGCCTGTCTGAACCCCATTCCTTTAGGAAGACCGATGTGGGAGAGAAACCAGGACTGAGACAGCTTTAGGCATCTAGCATAGGTGTCTCCTTGGTCTCTTCCCCTTTTGCAATCGTCTTTCCTCCTTCAGATTTCTTTTCCTTTCTTGCCTCTGCTCCTCTGTGTGATGGGCCACTCTCCCTTTGTCACCTAGCTTCACTTAGAACCCCAGCCTAGACTCATATGAAGGAATAACACAAGACATAGTCATCCTTAGCTCTCTCTGGGTTCAAGGGGGAATTAGGCTGGAGGGAAGAACCAGGGATTGGCTAAATTGATAGATGATTTTTGTAGATTAGTCAACATATATTCTTTGCTCTGGGCTTCTTTTCTTCTGTCTATAAAATGAGGGTTAGTGAAACTCACCTCCCAGTGAGAACTTCTACTCTCAAGATTGATAAAAACTCTGTGGGGGCAGCACAGATGTTTCAAAGAGCAGCATTGTGGGCATCCCTGCAGTTTTCAATTAGAGGTTACAGGGAATGTAGCTATCAATGCAGACAAAAAAATCTCCGAGCGTCCACTTGAGAATTTAGGTGGCTGGCTGGGGAAACTAGTGGGATATTGACTAGTTATTATTGGGAAAACGCCATCTCTTATTTTCCTCTCCTTAATAAGAGGTTTCAGCAGATAGATGAAATGAGAACTAGATTCAAAGTGTTGCTTTTGACGGCCTCCAGCTAAGAAAAGGATGACCTTGAATTTGTATCCAAGCTGGCAACCAAGGCGACCTTTGGAAGGAAGTTTCTCCCCCCCCCCCCCACCCCGTTTGTTAATTTTGATTTTGGTTTTGGTTCTGTGGTAAGATCTAGGAAGGGGAGGAAATGCAAGGGAGTGAACAGATGCTTGATTGATATTTCTCTTTGGAGTTTGCCTTCTTTCTTCCTTCCCTTTCTGTCAGTGGCGGCTGGTAGAGAGAACACCTCAGGAACTATGGTGACAGATGTCTGCTATGCTAGCAGTTCTTCACTTGACAAAGATGGAGCAGACCTGAGGAGCAAAGAATATTTTTCTCTAACCAATCCAGAATTGAGAGCCCTAATAACAGCTTTGAAGGAAGGGGGATCTTCTCTGGACAGGGATGCTATTCTGTGGCAGTTGAAAAAGATTTATTTGTTCTTTTCTTAAATAAGATGGGCCAGATAATATCTGGAGCACGTGGGTCTTATGCAAATAATCTTAACAACAGGCTTTCTCGTGTCTCTTAGGGCGTTCAGTATTCTCACTTTTAAACTAATTAATATACACACCCAGCTGTTACAGCACATTGTGTACTGAAAGAAAATAACTTATCAAAATATTTCCAAGTTCCGTTAAAAAAAAAAAAAGGAAGAGGATATCTTGGGGAGATTTATTTATTTTTTTTTAGTAGAGATTTGTTTGCTTACTTGCCTATAATTAGAAAGTTGTTATTTGTGAAATCTGGAAACTTAGGATTTTATCTCTTGCAAAAAAATCCTTACTTTAAATGTGAAACAGCCTGTGTATAGACCACATTTCCTAAATAAAAATGAACAGTTCTTGGTTCACTTTACATAAAAATTGTGACCTCACGATCACTGAGATTTCCTGTAACTTAACTTTTTTTTTTTTTAAAGATTTATTTATTTATGCATATAAGCTGAGGTACAGGCCAGAGGCGTGGGGGCGGCGAGAGGGTTCACCAGAGACAGAGTGGGGAGCAGAACAGGCAGATAGACCGAAATACACTGCTGAGGGGAGCAGCGGGCGAGGCAGGAGAGGTCTGCCACACAATGTGGGAATCTCCCCGACTGGGCGTCGAACGCGCGTCGCCACTGCCGACAGCTCCACAGCGCAGCGCTTAACCGCTGCGCCACCAGGGAGGCCCTGTAACTTAATTTGTTAAGCACAGTCTGTGTGATTTTGTCTGCCTCTATCTTAGAGGATGCTTCTATCACTTAGGTGTAAATGGTTGCCAACCTAGAAATGATCATGTTGTAATAGAACCAAGTGTTTATTTGAGAATAAGGCTCATGAAGGATCCTGATATGGGTCCACGAACAAGGAGCAGTCCCAGATGTGTCCCAGCAGGGTGGGGGCATGGGGTTTTAAAGGCTCAAGCAGAGAGGTCGTCTAAGCTTAGGTCATTCATTTGAAATTTGGGTTGGCTCACAAGAGTCTTCAGACAGAATGTTGACTGTGGAGTCTTGGTAACAATCAGCATGCGGCCTTTCTATTTCTGTCTTAATTATCCATAAGGAGAGATCAGGCTATTGATCTTCTTTCTGAGTGAAAGGAAGAGATCAGTGAAGGGGTGTACTTTTGTAATTGCAGATAGGGAATTGAGTGAGACTGCTGAGTCAGGCTGCTTATATTTTACCTAGATGCTTATATTTTACCTAAATGTCTCATTGTGGCAGTTTAGAAACAAGATGAGTGCCTCAAAATCCATCCCCCAAGGTGTGTAGAAGTGGGGAGGTGTTTTGAAAACACTAGTTCATGGGAAGTATGAGAATACTGACTCATATAATAATTGATAGGAATTCTATATAATGTGTAATTTTGTATAATAAAACTGGACAGGAATTATAAAGAACCAAGTGAAATTCTGTAGGTAGAGAATGCTAAAATGAAAAATGCACTGAATGTGTGAATAGCAGACTTGAGGTGGCCAAATAGTGGATAAGAAAATAGAAAGGGCCTCTCTGGTGGCGAAAGGAGTTAAGTCTCAGTACTATGAAGCTATTGTCAGCCACTGCAGCCTGAGTTCCATCCCTGGCCAGGGAGCTGACCCACGTGGAGCAGCAGACCTCTCCTATCTGCTCCTCCCCTCAGCAGTGTAGTTCAGTAGATCCACCTGTTCTGCTCCCCACTCTCTCTCTGGTGAATCCTCTCAACCCTCTACCTCTCTGGATTACATCCCAGCTCTTGTATAAATACATACATACATACATACATACATAAATACATAAACAAACAAATCTTTATAGATTTCTAAGCAGCCATGGTATCCTAAAAGAGGAGAGAGGGAGAGGGGAGTAGAAAACATTTGAATAAAATAGAGCTGATAACTTCCCAAGTTTGATAAAAACTTATATTTGTAACTTAGGTAATTATATTATACTTATATTATATTTATCTTCCAGATATATCTTCCATATATATATGTATACATATATACGTATATGTATATAAGTATATATATGTAGATATACATATATACACACACTTATATATACATTTGAGTATTATACATACTTATACTTATATATAAGTATTTATACTTATATTATACTTATATACTTATGCAAATTATAATTTGTACTCAGGTAATATTTTACAGTCTTTTATTTATTTTTGACAGTCTTTCAAACATGGAGTTATAGTAGAGTCCAGCTGTTCTACTCCAAGGACCTAAATGTATGTCCACACAAAGACTTGTACATTATTCCTAACTAAAATCTGTGAACCATCCAAATGCTCTCTTGTTGAATGGATGTACAAAATGTAGTCAATCTGTACAATGAAACGATTCAGCAATCAGAAGGGACAAACTACTGATAGATGTATCAGTACAGATGAACCCCAAAAACATTATTCTAAGTAAAGATATTTGAGACTACATATTGCTTGGCTCTATTTACTTGGAGTTTCTAGAAAATGCCCAGCTGTGGAGACACAGAACGGTTGTTTCCTAGAGCTGGCTAAGATGCAGAGATTGAGTAAAAATGGACATGAGGGAACTTTTTGATTTCTTCTGTAATTGTCCACATTTACTAAAATTCACCAAACTATGTATAGAAAATGGGTTCATTTTATAACATGGAAGTGGTATAAGTTTTTATCAACAACACCTGGTTAGCAGAAGCTAACCCGTGTCCTTTCAGACGGGTATACACTGGTGCTTGCATCATGGCGGCCAGCATCCCTGAGAGATTTGCATTTTGAAAATAACTCTTTTCAGAGGTCAAGCTTCTTTACCTTTGAGTAATCTCTATGTTTGTCTCTCTATTAGCTAACTAGGAGGATATCCTCCTACTAACTCCATGTCTAAAATATGTGGAGAGTGTTTTTCTTTGCTTTTTTGTTTTAAAAGTGTGGAGTGTTTAGCCTGGAAGAAACGGTGTCTCAAAAGATCTAAGACTTTTTGTTTATACTTTCTTGGTTGTGGAATTGGCATCCTAATATGCTAGGTTCCTGGAAGGCATGGGGGAGATAACCTCTTGCCCCTATGAATTCCTTCTAATTCTTCTGGTAGATTCTGGACAGAATGATACAGTGGGGGGTGGGGAATAAGACTTGCATGATGTATTTCCACTAAACTGTCACTTGATAACAATCTTCTTCCAGATCAGGGAAAAGAATAATCCACAGAGGGCCTCCCTGGGGGCGCAAGGGGTTAAGTCTCAGCACTATGAAGCTATCGACAGCCACTGCAGCACAAGTTCAATCCCTGACCAGGGAGCTGACCCACATGGCACAGCAGACCCCACCTGTCTCGCCCGCTGCTCCCCTCAGCAGTGTATTTCAGTAGATCTGCCTGTTCTGCTCCCCACTCTGTCTCTGGTGAATCCTCTCACCCCCCACACCTTTGGCCTACACCCTAGTTCTTGTATGCATAAATAAATAAATCTTTTTTTAAAAAGAATAATCTACAGAACAAATAGACATGCTGTTGAGTTTGTAATTTAAAAGGGGATGAAGCCTTTGGACCTCTAGCTTTTCTCACTGGACTCAGGGTTTAGGGTGGGACTCTTAGCACGAAGATTCATGGTTTCTTTCAGAACACTGAGCTGCAAAAGGGACTTTGAGGACCCGAGTGGAGCCAAGGAGAGACTTCATCAGACTTTGTCAATCTCATCACAATCAAAAATAAACTCAGTTCCCAAGGAGAAAGACTGTGCAGTGCCTGTCCCAGATTAATTCATGCAATTACCCCTTTCAGGAAAATAAATCACTTCCTTATTCAGGCCCTGCACAGATGGGAGCTGGGATAGTGCCTCTCCAACCTGAGGAGGTCACAGCAAGATCTGGTTGAAAGGCAGATGTCGCACCGGCAGGTTTGGGGTGGGGCTTCTCGCTCACAGTTCGAGTAGCAAGGAACCGAGGGTTTTGTAAATTTTGCCTTAGAAAACACAATTGATTTGAAGAGTAACTCAGGAAGAAATGATTTCCTTTTGCATTAATATTCTCTTCACTTCAGCCAGAGATAATGAGATTTTTGTGAAACTCAAGGAGCCAGAGAGTAATTGGATTATTGTTTTTGAAGTCTTTAGAAAGAAACAGCTGTTTGCACTTGGCCAATGGGCTAATCAAGATCTCAAGTGATGTTACAGAGGCTTCTACATGGAATCTTTCAACCCTGGTGTCAGGGAGGGTGCTTCTGATTGTGGCTTGCATCCGGAAGAAACAGTCTCTAAAAAGATAAAAATTCCTTACCTTCCTTATTCTTTATTACTTTCTAACAATATTTGTAATGCTCTTGTGAGACAAGAGGAAGTCATCTGTCATGTCATCTCCAAAGCAGATGTCCCAGGGATTCTCCTCAAAATGCACAAAAGAGTCCTCTGGGTTTTGGGAGAAGAGATTAGAATTTCCATACTTTCTGAAATTCAAGAGCAGAAAAATAAGCTTTACCATAATCCACTATAATTTCATGAAGTGCAGAATGTTATCTTCAATACATAGCATTATTGGTTATTGCAGAAAGAAACTGACCATGACCAGAGACTTCTTTTTGTGTACCTACTGAAAGAGTTTTTTCAACTTATTTAGACACTATATATATATATATCTGTATGTATATCTGGATATATATAGATATGTATTTATGTAATATATCATCCTTGCTCTTGTATGCCCATGAAAATGGAGAATAGAAGTAAAAAAGTTCACATGCGCTCAGGAAATAAATGGCTCATAGTTGCTGTCTGGTGAACAGATACCAGTCATAAGACACATCTTGATTTCAGAGGCCTTAGGATATGAAAACCTAAGTGGAAAATAACTATATTGCTTACCATTCCTAAAGAAACCCTAAAGGAAAATAGGAGCTGCTATAATGTGTTGATTTTGTCCCAGAAGGTCTGTGGCTTTGCAGTTTTTAATTTTCACCTCTTTTGCTGATGGTGCTCTGAGATAATTAGCACCCTGCTAAGTTTGCTCAGTTAAATCTAGTAAATTTATATTCTCTGTGTGTGTGTGTCTGTCTCTGTCTCTCTGTCTCTCTCTCCCCATTCACTCTTTAACAAAGGGACTTTTTCAGCCACAGGACCCTTTCCTGTGCTTACAGTTTATGACTTGATCACAGCAGAGGCTCACACCAGGGATGTGATAAGAAAGCAGGCATCTGCTATGGTCTTTATTGGGATGCTTGTCTTAAGTATAAGATCCCAATATTAGCTAGGCCTGCAGGGAGGGAGAAAAAACATTTAAAAGAAAACAAGAAACAAATATTCTTTATATGAAATAGTAAGACTTAATTAAGACTAGTAGGCGGGTAAAATATCACTAGGAAATACTTTCTTGCCTTTAGAACTTTTTCCCACATACAGTTTATATCCCCACTTAGATACCATGCAAAAAATATCCTTTGCTCAGTTCTCACAAGGATGAGAACGAAGTATTTTTAATAAGAATTTGTTTCCAATGAACATGGAAAAAACTAAACATTTCTTAAAATTTCTTAAATGGATGGTCTGTCATATAAACTCATCATAAATGGAGGCATAAGAAGTAATAAATGTGCATTAAATAATAAAGCTTAAAATATGAAGTATAGAGTTTGCAGTTCACTCATGTATGAAGCCTATCTTTAAATAAACATATATATTTGTATGCAATAATTGTTCTGATTTATAAAATTTGGTTAGTTGTACTAACTCATTATCATAAAATCCTTAGAGTAATTTACTAATAAGAAAGAGAGTTTATATTTACCTTATGAAAAGGAACATATACTGACAGATCTAGCTGTTTTTGAAATAACCTGTTGGCTTGCAAACCTAGATGACCTCTGATCTCACTTGGTATACTTGCCCTGGAACAGGTCCCCACCGATGCTAGAGGGATGAGCCTCTGTGTGCTTCACATAAAAGTGGGAGACTCCCAGGAAACTGAATGAACCTCCCAGCATATGAAGGTAACTTTCCTTGGACCCCAGGAAGAGAACATGTGATGTAAGATGGGTGATCGCTGGGAACCCCACAGCTCTCCTTTGGCCTGCATCATGATGACAGTGGTAGTGCTGGACAGATTTTTACACAAGGATCTATCTTGGACCGGTAGTGTTTATGGCAGAACCTCAGGTGTTCCCCCTTCTCCCCTTCAGACCTAACTAGTGTGTGGGTAGTCCATGGGGCCACTTGTGCTGATTTTCAAAATAACAAGAATCATGGTAAAAATTCATCATCTTAAAAACTATAGCACAAATACCTGTACACCTATGTTCATAGCTTTCACAGTAGCCCAAAAGTGGAAACCCCCCTGTCTATCCACAGGTGAATGGACAAACAAAATGTTGCCTATCCATACAATGGGAATATTATTTAGCCATATAAAGGGACAAAGTACTGGATGGGTGCCATAACATACATGAATCTTGAAAATGCTATACTAAGTGAAATAATCTGATAAAAAAAAGACAACTGTTGGATGCACTTAAATGAGGTAACTAGAGTAATCCAGCTCACAGAAACAGAAAGTGGGATAATGGGTTCCAGGGGCTGGTGCCAGGAGGCACATTAGTATTTTGTGGGGACAGGTGAAAACATTCTGAGGTTTGCCAGACTCTGCTAAAACATGATTCAAAGGACATTTTAAGTGTATTTTGCTATAATAAAAACATCCCAAATGAGAAGGCAATCCTCCCCCTTACCATAAACTTACCATAACCAACCCTTCCTACCCAAACCAACCATCACAGAGAGATGCTTATTTGAATTGGTGTTGTGGACAAATGAACCAGGCTGGGTACCAGTGTCATAAGGGCTTAGAAGTAGCCACATGATTTTGAGGGAGTTAGAAATGACTCTGGAGTGTGGTACTAACAAAAATACGGATTGCATTCTAGGCATGAAATGAAAATACATGTATACTGTCAACATAAAATATGTGGTTGTGTATTTCCAGTGCTTTCCCTTGTCTCGCCAGTGTAGGTTTCTCAAGTGCCCTGTAGATTTGCCCGCAGGAGGTGTTCAGTGCAGCCCATACTAAGTGTTGTCCTTTGTTGTCCTTGATCTATTTACAACCCCAGAAAAGACAGGTAAGCAAGAAGAGTATTTGTTAAGTTAATGAAAAAAGTTAGTTTGAAGTCTAATTTTATAGCTTTATTCTAGATACTCAGCACTTTTTTCTCATATTTTTCAGGAATCAAATTTGTATAAGGGCAAAAACACGGACTTGGAGCCCTATCGTCTCTCTGAGTGTTGTAACCTGAACTTTTTAATATCAGTTTCCTTATTTATATATTGGGGAATATGACTGGCCTTTCAGAGCTTCTTTAAGGTGTAAATGAGATAATGATGGTGCCAAACTTGAGAACCTGCCTCACAGCAAAAGTTCAGTAAATGTTTATCTTCCTTTCTCTCCATTTCACTGTTGATCAAGACATCAGAGGTGTGGGCATGAGGTTGGAAGGCGTGTGGCGTGGTGGGTAAAAATGTGAGTAATAATGAATGCCAGCTGTCAGGAATGGAATCCCAGCTCAGCAATTTGCCAGCTGTGTAACCTCAGGCATGTTTCTCCAATCTCTCATTTTTTTTTTTGCAGGAATATAATGCAGCATATAAAATTAAAAATATCCTCTCCATTTTTATGCAAACAGTGTGAGGGAAAATTTATCAAAATTTTGTATAGTAGTAAGGCTTTCTTTTGTAGGACCACAAACAGAAGGTACATCTCTAAGTAAGGTTGTATGTTTTGTGCACACCTACTATCAAAACTCAAAAAAAAAAAAAAAACTCACCACATTCAGTCATCTGTGCTAGATTGAATTAACATTCTATTCTTTTTACAGAAAATGAAATTACAAAACCGTTGCCATTTGAGAAAGCAATCAAAGAGTGTGCAGATTACAAAATAAGTACAGAGATGCTTTCTGGATGTGTGTGGGGCACCTAATTAATAAAAATGTCATGTATTTGGATTGTATGAAAATGCTGGTGATTTTTAGATTTTTGTTGCCCACTTTTGTCATTTCTCAGTCTAAATAAGTACATGCATGTGTACATAGGTTTGTATTTGTCATTTTATATTCTTTTTCTTAGTTGAACAGCACAGTTGCTTCCTGGAACCACTTTGTATGAGATCCTTGGTCAAGGGAGTTGATGGGGGGAGCTCAGTCTTGTTTAGGGGCATAGGAGACAAGAATTCCACTTATAGAATCACGTCATCATTCTTGACACCACCCCCCCGCCCCCAAACCTTGACTCGGGAAGGTAAATCAAAGAAAAAATAATTTCAGAGCCGCTTTTTAAAGTTCTATTATTATTTTCACATTTTTTTAAATGCCAGGCACAGTGACCAAAACACATGCATTCACTAAATAACCACAACACTATGAAGTGCACATTGTTATTTACTCAAGGTAATAAGTGAGGAGCGTGAGGTTTGGAAAGGAAAACCCTTATGCATGGTCTGCAGACTAGAGAACACAGTACAGGTTTCCCCTGCTATCTGAAAGCAGAGTGTTCCTAGGAAGCTTTCGGAAACTGAAATGGTGTAAAGCAAAGGAGCAATTATCATTGATTTACACGTAGAAAGCTTTGAGCATCCCCAGACCTCCAAACTGTACCAACTCTACCAAATAACACAGACAACCTAGAGCAACAGTAACATAAACAGTAAGAGCAGGAATGATGGGAGAGATACACAGCGGTGGGAAGTAGATCCAGGGAAGGAGTGGGGCCACCTTTGCTGTCTGGGTGCCCCAGCTCTAGAAGGGCTGCAGCACACGCTGAACACTATTTTTTTGCATTTCACCTTTTGTAAAAGTGAAAATATGCAATTGGTTTTTTTTTTTTTCTTTTTTGGTTACTGAATACAGGTACTAGTGTAAGTTAGGGATATTTGTTTGTTTCAGACCTTTCCGAAGCAGGACAGGAGCAGAGATGATGAGAAGTCAGGGGTGGGCGGTGGGCATTCCCTATCATTTGAAGGCACATGTGGGCATGCCACTGAGAAACCTCCTGCTGTTTTCTCCTTACTCTTCTGATTGGGTTGAGGAATGAAGACTCAGGGGCCTCTACTGAGACCTTGCAAGCCTACATTTTTCTAGTTGCTAAATAGGGAGACTGCGGCACTTTTATAAATTTTCCTTCCTGACTGTCAAAGAGGGTCTGTTGGGGAGGGAATCAGGTGTTCTTTTAATTGTTTGTGATTGTAATATGAAAAATGCTGTCTGAAGCCTGTATGTTTTTACCGTGATTAAAATGATCTTTCTACTTCATTTCATTTAAAAAAAAAAAAAACCTCTAAAGGCGAAGGCTCAACTCCCATGACATTTCTATTTAATTAAAATGAGTTGCAAACTAAGGAAACCAAGTGAATTCATGCTAAATGCAATAATATTGTCGTTTTGCGACCAGCTTAAGGTCAGCATATGTAAATGATGCAAAATAAGAGAAGGGAAACTCACCTTTTTCTTTGGACAGTGAGAAATGATGTCACAAGTCACATGTGTTATTTTCAAGTTAATGTTTAGATTATTTAATCTTTGCATAATTTACCTAAATATAAATAAGCACATTTTATGACTTCCAGTCAATAGGAATATTTTAATAAGCCAAATGGCTTATATTAAAAATAAAAGCATCAGTTTACAAAAGGAATGAATTTGATTGCATGATTTACCAAATGATGTTGAACCCAAACCTTTCTGATATTTTGAATGTTTCAAACATGGCATTTAATATCTATAATCTGTTCATAGTTCCTTTTCCAGTACTTTTTATTATGGAATTTTCAAAAATAACACAAACTTGTGCTGCAGTGGCTGCTGATAGCTTCCTAGTGCTGAGACTTAACCCCCTGTGCCACCAGGGAGGCCCTTTTTTGATTTGACTTTTTGTTCTTTTCTGCTGTTGAATTGTTTGAGTTATTTTATATTTAGGGTGTTGGCCTTTTATCATATACATGATTTACAAATATTTTTTCCCACTCAGTAAGTTGCCTTTTCATTTCGCAAATGGTTTCTTTTGCAGTGCAGTAACTTTAGTTTGATGTAATTCTGCTTGTTTATTGTTGCTGTTGTTGTCGCACTTAAAAAGTCACCAAGACCTATGTAAAGGCATTTAAAGCCTTGTTTTCTTCTGGAATTTTATCATTTCAGGTCTTGTGTTCAAATCTTCAGTTCTTTTTGGGTTAATTTTTGTATAGCAGGTTAAGATAGTGATCCAGTTTAATTGGTAGCCAGATCCTGTGGCAGCAGCTTTTAAAAGTATATAGATATATACAGTCTTGTGGCACTGCAATGTGAGCCCCCCTTCACTGCAGCAATGGCCTGAAGGTGTGGCAATCACACACATTCGTCTCTAGACTTAAGTACAAGCCTTTTCCTGGGAGGTAACTGGTGAGTGGAAGGAGAGCAGAGGGAGAGCCCCACAGCTCTTGTTGCAGCTCTGTAGGCAGAACCTGAACCTAGCCCCTCAGGCTGAAATATTGGGACATGCAGTGAGGTCTCCTTCCTAGAAAGACAGAGGGATGTGCCCTAGTCCCCTGTCTGTGCAGAGCGCCCAGCCCTCGGGGTGGCAGTCTGCCCAGAACCGTCTCTCCAGTGACCACAAAAGCAGTTAACACAATCTCCCCTGCCCACCAGATCCTTATGGTCAAGGGGCGCCCCCTTTTGCGGCAGCTGCAAAGACCACGCCACCCGATACATGTAATGCTCTGTCTGGGCCTGAAGCGCGCCGCCCTGGCGGTGTGTGGGAGAATTACAGCCGTCTGCAGCTCTTTTGAACCGGAAGCGGCTGCCCAGGCTGCAGCCATGACTGGGAGTAAGTGGCTCTGTCGCAGAAAGGCCCGGCTCTCTGGGCGCCTGCTGCTGGCGGTGCCCGGCGGTGGCAGCCACAAAAGCAGACGTGAGGCCAAGTGCCATTCCTGCGAAACTGCAATGGGAGAGCACAAAGGTGGCGCCCTCCAGACGCATCCTTGGGGAGTAATCCAGCAGGTATTCCGAGGCCCCTCGCTGTGTGTTCAGGTGGACGCCTGGCCCTCGGGCGCTCGCTGCAGTGAACAGGTGAGCTTCCTTCACTTTCAGTCTGGGCGCCATGCTGCCTCTGGGCTGGCGCCTCCCAGCCTTTTTCAGAAGCCGTGGGCTTCGGGAAGCGAGGCCTATTGGTTTTTCAACGTTAGATGTTTTGGGGTTGGTCTGGGGTGCAGGACAAAAGGTTGGGGTGTCCAGTATGGGGTCTGTTATTCCCTTCACTCCTCAGGGAGACGCTCTGGATTTTGAGGCCCTTCTGGAGTGGTGGGTGACCTCAGGAGGGTGGGCTTTGTGGTGAGATCGCCTTCCAGCCTCTCTGACCCGCTTCCACATGTGTCCCCGCCCCACTCCCCGCGCCAATGTTTGCTGGGTATGTAGCCTCCACGTTGCCAGCTTTTAAGTTTTTTTCAGAGGAGAGTGATCCGTATATAGTGGTAGACTCAGTCTGTGGCAGGAGCTCAATTTAGAATATCCCTAGGCCACCATCTTGACTCGAAATTGCTGCTGGAGTTTTAAAATGTGAGTTTTGTATATGACATTTCTCCCTGCCATAGTGGATTCGATAATGTGGAAGGCAAGTGCGATACATGATCTTAAGATCTCGCTGAGGAAATACTACCATGTACCGCAGACCATGAAACCACTGTGTGGTTGGTGCACATGGGTTTACAGTCAATTTCTTAAAACCTTGGCCTTCGTTTTTTATAGAAAACGCCAGAATAAAAACAGTCACTGTGAACAGGAGTATTTGAAGAAGATGAATGGAGAAATGTGTTTGTGTGGAGGGAGGGTGCCCAATCCTGGGATGGGGAAGGACTTGTAAGAGTACCAGATGCCCCAGAGATTTTGAATAGCGTGGTAGAATCGTACTTAAGGAAGAATAATATGTGATAACATGTAGGATGTTTCTAAACATAGATGGAATGATGGGGAACCCTGTTTGGTTATCCTTGCAGTAGTTTAAGCATGAATTTCTGAACGATTAAATTTAAGTAGCAATAATGGGAATAAGAAAGTATAGAAGCTTCAGATTTCATCAGTAAATACACATTTTTTTTCTGACTAGAAAATTAAAGTTTTTGAAAAAGAAAAAAGTCACATTTTCATGGCCCAGAAATTGCAACTATTAATAATCTCTCTACTAAAAAAAAAAAAAAATTAGCTTTATTTTTTAGAGCAGTCTTAGGCTCAGGGAAAAATGAACAGAAAATATGGGGAATTCCCCTACATCTCCTGTCTTCAGACACATTCCCCACCCCTGCTGTTAGTTTACACCAGAGTGATAGATTTGTTACAGCTGGTGAAGCCGCATTGATTATGTTTATTCTCCAAACACCATCGTTTACATTAGGCTTCACTCTTGGTGTTGTACCTTCTATGGGTTTGGACAAATGCATGCTATGTAGGTCCCGTTGTAGTATACAGAGTAGTTTCACGGCCCTAAAGAGCCCCTGTGCTCCATCTGTTCATCCCTTCCTCCCCCTCATCCCTGGCAAAGTCTTGGAATCTTACAGTATATAGTCTTTTCAAATAGGCTTCTTTTACTTAGTAGTATGCATTTAAGTTTCCTCCATTTCTTTTCATAGTTTGATGGCTCATCTCTTTTCAGTGCTAAGTACTATTCCAGCATCTGGATGTCCAGGGTTTATTTACTCATTCACCTCCTAAAGGACATCTTGGTCGCTTCCAGGTTTTGGCAATTATGGTAAAACTGCTGTAAACATCCATGTGTACATTTTTATGTGGATAAAAGTTTTCAGTCTCTTTAAACACCAAGGAGTGCTGGTCTGTTTAGTAAAAGTGTGTTTAGCTTTGTAAGAAACTGTATTCCAAGTGCCTGTAATGAATGACAACAGAGCAGTGAATGACAATTCCTGTTGTTTCACATCTTCACCAGCATTTGGTGTTAGTTGTTAGTGTACTGGATTTTGGCTGTTTTAATAGGTCTGTAGTGATATCTCATTGTTGTTTTAGTTTCCATTGCCCTGATAGCATATGATATGGAACATCTTTTCATAATGCTTATTTGCCATTTGTGTCTTCTTTGGTAAGTGTCTGTTAACTATTTTGTCAAGTTTTTTTCCCAGTTTTTATTGAGGTATGGTTGATAAATACAAATTGTTTATATTTAAGGTTACAATATGGCTATTTGCTATACGTGTCCATAGTGAAATGATTGTCACAGTCAAGCTAATTAACATATCCATCACCCTACAGTTACTATTTTTTATGTTTGGGGTGTGTGTGGTAAGAACACTTTTATTATCTGTTTTCTGAACAAATTCCCAGTTTCCCATACTTTATTATTTAATTATGGTTAATACTGTGGTTAATAATAATAATTGGTTAATAATAACCAATATACTATAGGTTATATCTCCAGAGTTGAAAATTCATCTTCTAACTGAAAATTTGTATCCTTTAGCCAACATCTTCCCATTTTCCCCCACTCCTCAACCCTTAGTAACTAACATTCTACTCTGTTTCTGAATTTAATTTATAGAGAGCTGGGATTATAGCTGCATAGGCAGTTCACATAGCCCATGGCAGATACAGATCATCTTTGTGGACATTTAGAAGAGAATAAAAACTACCCACTATATATCTTCGAATTTCAAATTTCTTCAGTAGCGTGTCTGTCAAACAGTACCTGCTCTTTAGCTATAGGTTGTACATACAAATGAATGAGTAAAATGCTCGGTCTTTGATAACTTGTAATTGGAACTGAAAATTACTTAATCTACTGATTGAAATAGAAAATCAGGAAGCAAAGTATGAGTACCCTGAAATTTTGTGCCCAGGGAGAATTTTCAATGATAACTGAAAAGAATCTAAAGTACCATGTTAACTAATTTTCTAGCTTTTACGTAAGTATGAAAGCGCGGGCAAGTATCAAAGCTTTAGTATCCCCTAGAAGTGCTTGAGCCTCAGAGGTAGACACACATGGACTCTTTATCATCTTTCCACTTAACCATGAAATGCTGAGCAAGGGTATGTTTCAAAAATCTTCCCTGGAAGTCCTGCTGTGTGGCAAGACAAAGGCTTCAAGCATAAAAGGTTTAATCAGGAAATGATTTGCAATTTCTTACTGGTGCTGGGTCCTAAAGCACAGCTTTCCCATAATGGTTCTCAGTGTGTTGTGGGAGTGGGTGACCGGAAGTGGGTGACTTTGAGTTTGGTACATTAGTTGATTTTGCATGACCTGTCTAGAAAATGTATGATGAATTTTTTTTTCTGTTATATAAAATTTGGAATCTTAACAGAAAAGAATTTGAGATTTCAGTTTTTGGGAATTGGAGAGAAGTACATTTTCACTGTCAATGTATGATTTAGATATTAAATGACAATGCATCACCCTCAATCTTATAATCAAGACATTTGATGGTAAATTTGGGCAAATTTTGTTACTAGATCTAATTTAATGCCATTTAAAAGTATAAAATGAATATACATATTCATTGGAAGAAATAAAATTTTTGTGGAAAAGGGACATACCAATTGCTTCCTTTCATGCTAATGTTCCCCCAAATTAACCACTCTTAATGGTTTTATAGCCTGCATCTCTCCAGCTATTTCAGTGTGCTTATTTTTAAGGTTCGAAATGCTTTCTCCACTCCCCTTCATCTTGTTCTATGAGAAAAAGAAGAGTTCGATTTTACTTAATGCAAAGAGACTGTTCTAAGGCTCTAATAGATAATGCGTTCAACTTGGATGTAAAAGTCTTTTTATTTCTAGCTCAACTTAAGACTCGCTTCTGCAGTTCGCCTAAGTTCTTTGTGCCATTTATCCATTTCCAAAGAAACGTAATACCTTCTGTATGTATAATTCAATTATTTCATGAATATTTATGGCACAACTGCAGTACATTTGGCATAGTGCTGGGTACATAGAGAGCTCTGAAAAAGGTACTGAACAAAGCTTAGGTGTTTGATACAAAAGAAAGAGTGACAATTTGGTGACTTGTTGTTCTTGTCCGTTTTTATATAACAGATGCACCCAGTACTTGGTGACTTAAAAGGACAAATCATCAGATCACAAGCAGCCAAGTTAGGCAGGACTCTGTTCCAAGCCTTACCTGCAGGGCAGCTTGGCTGGTCCTTCAGGATGGTCCTCCAGGAGGGCTTACACATGTGATTGGCTGTTTCGTCCTGGCTGTTGGCTGGGAGGGAGCGCAGCTGGCAAAGAGTCCGGGACTTTGCTTCCTCTCTCCCTGGATGGCTCCACAAACTTCCCTGTAACATTGTGGGTGGTTTCCAAGAGTGAGCATTCCAAGAGACAGGATAGCTGCCAGTTTCTTAGTTCTTTGGACTGAAAATGGGACAACATTGCTCCTACCGTAGTCTACTGGCAGGCAGGCACAGAACCAGACTCTACCTAGTGGGAGGGTGTTAAAGGAATTGGATGTTGTTTTTTAGTAGTGTGTGTGTAGGTGAGTGTTTATGTGTGTCTGCTATGTATGTGTGTGTGTGATGTGAATGTATGCTCTGTGTATGTATGTGTATGTGGTGTTAAGTGTGTGGTGATGTGTGTATGTGTAGTATGTATGGTAAGTGTACTGTGTGTGGTGTGTGTATGGCATGTAACTATACATAATGAGTGTATGTGGTGTGGGGGGGCATCTGTGTCGTGTATGTGTGTGTGTGTGTGTGTGCATTTAGTGTTACACTCGCACCCTTTCTCATGTAAGATCATTCATCTTTCCATAGAAAGTTCTTCACCCTGACCACCCCTTCCATATGGCATTGATGGAGCTATACATAATGAGTGTGTGTGGTGTGGGAGGCATCTATGTCTGTGTGTGTGTGTGCGCGCGCGCGCACACGCATTTAGTGTTGTACTCACACCCTTCCTCATGTAAGATCATCTTTCCATAGAAAGTTCTTGACCACCCGTTCCATATGGCATTGATGGGGCTTGCTTTCAGTTTCCATTGGTCATAGGTGGGCATGTGATCTCACGCTGGCCGGTAGTGACACCTGATGCATCTTACCAAAGTGATTACTTACCCCATTATGTCAGTCTTCTTCCTTCACTGGCGCTATTTCAACAGAACCAAACACTGAACATTCCTTTCCTGTTCTTCTGGAATTAATAAAAGCCTGTTGTCTGTCTTTGCTCCTTGTCACATAAAAAGCTTGTCTTGGCTCTCATATGCCATGTAAATAGCTGGTATATAATTGACTTCTCTGGGTGTCAGTTTACTGCCTTGGTAAATAATATCTACCTTGCAACGTTGTTATAAGGACTAAATGGCACAGGGTTCACACTCATTACATTGGAAATACGATTATCTTAGCACTGTTGATTAATCAAAGTATAAATGGATGAAAGCCTTGAAATTTTATAGAACTTTGAAATGTTTGAAATTATAGGTCTTACCTTTTGGAGGACATAAAAACTTGGTCAAAGAAAGAGATGCTAATTATCTAGTTAGCAAAAGTGAACACACAAAATGTGCATTGCATCCGGGTTTCCATATTATGAGAAGTCTTAAATAGCTATAGTCATTGGAATAATCAGCTATTATAGATATAATTGTAATATTTAATTATTCATTTGTTTTTCCTTTCCTAAAATATATTGGGTGCACATGTGACAGCAGTGGTAGCACTGACTTCCCTCAGGTGACAGCTCAGCAATGCACCAAGTAGGTGTGTGTTCTGAGGTGAAGGAGAAGCATTGTCAATAAGGAGACATACTAGAGATGACAGCTGCGCAAGTTTGAAATGTAAACATTTCATCAAAAAAAAAAAAAAAGAATGTACCGACAACTGCAAGTGGATATATCCACAATTAAATGACAATTAAATTTTCTTATTTTTCCTTTTTGTAAATTTTTCCTTTCCTTAGAGTTTCACCATTGGTTGAGCATATATAAAGTGATAAACGGGGTCCTCCCTGGTGGCACAGCGGTTAAGCGCTGTGCTGTGGAGCTGTCGGCAGCGGCGGCGCGAGTTTGACGCCCGGCCGGGGAGAATCCCACATGGCGCGGCAGACCTCTCCTGCCTTGCCCGCTGCTCCCCTCAGCAGTGTATTTCTGATCTGCCTGTTCTGCTACCTGCTCTGTCTCTGGTGAACCCTCTCGCCGCCCCACGCCTCTGGCCTGTACCCCAGCTTGTATGTATAAATAAAAAATAAATCTTTAAAAAAAAATAAAGTGATCAACGTTTTCCAATTTTGAAACCTTATGTGCCTTTGGTATACATGTCTTCTGCAAGGTGGTCTGAGTATAATATTTCTTTAAAACAGGAAGCATGTGTCCTGTGAGGTTGTCCCCAGACTCTGTGTGTATATCTGGGGCTCCTTCTGGAAGGAGATGTATGTGTGGTAACCGCGGTTGCTGTAGAGGGGCCTGCAGGACTGCGGATCTGGACAGCAGATAACATTTACCTTATAGCACGTGCATTTTTCTTTTTTTTTCTTTTTTTAATGTATTTTTTTATTGTTATTTATATCTTTTACATTTTGTATTCCCCTTGGGTAGCCCACCACCAATTCACCCGTGATCCATCTCCATGGTCCCTTATGTTCTTTTCCATTTTGTGCGCTTTTCCTTCCCTCCCACCGCCTCCCCTCCCCCGCTGATTGTCTCTCTCCTATTTGGTTTCAGCACGTGCATTTTTCATTGCTTAAATTCTCCTTTTAACCCTGTTAGTGTTTTTCTTTAATGTCCACATATTACTTTTTTAAAAAAATGTCCTTAGATGAATTGGAAGGAACAGTGGAGGAAGCACAGAATTAAAGATGTAGATTGACAGGGGCCAAGCTGGGAAAACCTTAGAGGTTGTGATAATTGTAAATGAGATTTGAATCAATTCTGATCCAGTTACTTGACAGCAATGTGAGAATTCCTTGGGTTTCAGTGGCTCCACCTTCCTCATTAAGTCATAAAGATCTTTGGTGAAATGCGAATACATATTTACAGAAATGACCAGGTATGTGCCTTCGGGTGGACGTGCCCACTGGCTAAAGGGTTTATGTGTGTAAAGTTGCACCTGTCCAGCGGGATCTGACACTTAACTTTGTTTACCTGGTTTGGAAGCAAGTGGAGTCATCCAGGTGTTTTGCAAAAATTAATTTTTTAAAAGACCTTCAAGTATCTCTTCAGTGAACTAGGTAGATGCTCCCCCATGTTACTCTCTAGGCTTCTAAGTTTCCTCTCAACTCAGATTTTAAATCATTTTAGATCCTTAAACTTGAGCCAGGATGCATAATAAACCCCAGATACACCCAAAATAATTAATTTTACATTCATAGACAAGTTTATTTCAATAAAGATTTTTCAGCATTAGCCCGAATTATGAGAGATGGTAGTAAAAATCAACTGTCTTAATCTATTTTAGGATATTTAAGATAGTGGAGTAGATGATAATAGTGGAGTGGATGATTATCAAAGATGTTTTCCATTTTGAGACTATGCAGTGCTTTTTTTTTTTTAGGAGAATATGTTGTTGCTCATTTTTGCCACTCTGAGAACTGTCCTTAGCAGAATACTCCTTTCATCTTGGCTCTCTTTTTTCCTCTTATATTAATATCAATATGAGCTGCATGTACATTTGCTTTTGTCTGATGTTCAGTAATATCAACATCACATGGAAAAAGGGCAATAATGCAGCAGGTCTGCTGATGCAAAAACAGTCACATCTCCTTGACTAAGTAAGCAGGAGGCTGTACCTTGGTTAGAACATTTAATGCTGCAGTATATAGTATGCAGCATGTATATTCTAGGCTGACCATGTGGCCTGTGCTTCCTACATTGATTAATCCCCAGGAGTCATCTGTTGCAACAGAGTATATTGGAACAATATTTGACCTCCTTCAAGGCTGTGATAAATATCCTACTGCAAAAAAACCTGAAGAAATTAAGTATATGTTGTCTGGGTGACTTCCTGGCAATATGTTTAAAAAAAAAAAAAAGGAACAAGAGAGGGGAAATGGTGACACCAAACCATCCTGGAAGAGATAAGGATGAGGCCCTCTGCTTCTAAGTGTAAAAAGACGTAAGCCTCATCTCCTGACCCTTCACAGGGTAAAAGTATTGCTCCTCAGGACTGGGATTCACTCCACGGCTTCTGCATTAGGCAAAAAGGAAATGTTGAGAGCCACGTGGGTCCAATGAAGTTTTGTGCTCATTTTAGGAACTGGCTTAGTCTTGTCTTCCTGAAACGAAATTTTCACATAGTTTTAGTGATGTCACCCCTGGTGGCACATAGGAAATAATGGCAGGAGAGGTCAGAAAATAGAAATTTGAGCTATGCACGATTATTTTGTTGCCAATTTGAAGCAGCACAAGTACATAGCAAATAGCATTAAAAGTAATGTGCTCCCCAGCCCAGAGTCCCAAGTCTCATCGCAAGCCAGTTGCCAGCTTCATGGACATTTTCCCAGAAACCTGAATCACTTTGCTGTGAACACAGCAGCTGGCTTCCTACTTAATCTTTCAATAGGATTCACCCATCAAGAAATCTGTCTTCCATTTTTAAGACGCCCAGGCAGAACTGCCCCATAAGTAAATCAAGCTGCTGAGGACTAGATGAAAGAGCCAATAGCTCTTAGACCTGATTAGGTCTGTTTTTACAATTTGAGAGATTTATTATCTGTTTCTCCAACAAAGTTTGTTTCTCTCATCAGATCTTCCCCCCCCCCCCCCCCCCCCCCCCCCCCCAGTGACTACCTGTCTCCCCTCAGAGCTCTAAAAATTGTCTCATCTTGACACCTATCAGCACCAACCCAGCCTGCCCGGGGAATAATCTAAGACTGCTTAAGTAGAGTGTGTCTCCTTAATTAGGGGCAAGAGTAGGTGTCAGGAGAGAACATCTTTAGGAAGAGGCTTTTACCTAGTTTCTTCTGTTTCCAAACCAAAAGGTTGAAAGGAATAAATCATGATCACTAAATACTTCAATCCTGCAGTTGTTTATTAGGTTATTATCATGACTTTATGAGATACTTGGATGAAGTATAAAAATGTTAAACACATATTTCTGATTATAAAAGAGATTGATGTCGACTGTAGATAATAGGAAGAACTCAGGAAAAAAGAAAATTAGAATTACCCGTATGTCCTCCTCCAAAGAGAGCCACGAATGACATCTGTCTGACCCCATTCCATTGCCACCCATTACCACTGTGTTTAAGATCTTTTTGAGTTTGTTATCCCCCAATGTACTAAATTTCCTTCAGGCTCAAAAAAGAGAACTAGTCCAAATGGATTCTTTGTGTCTTTGTCCCCAAGCGGGGAGCCAGCTGTTTGGGCAGGTGTGGGGATGATGGGGCGCCCCACAACAGCAGCTGCTCACTGCAGCCTTGCCTTGTAGCTTCGATCCTCCAGCAGTGCCATGAGCGACAGGAACTGCTCTAAAC
The DNA here is from genome assembly GCA_004024925.1 of Scalopus aquaticus. Lineage (NCBI taxonomy): Eukaryota > Metazoa > Chordata > Mammalia > Eulipotyphla > Talpidae > Scalopus > Scalopus aquaticus. Next base: position 55,537 of record PVIJ01006563.1, read on the forward strand.
CCCACTCTGTGGAAGGGAGAGATTAAGCAAGACCCCTGAGCTCCTGTGAGCAAGACTTCTAGTTCCTTTTAAGAGTCTCCTTATATTGTGGTTAAGATAGATTTGCTTGGGAACCCTGGTGGTTCAGCTTTAGCAGTGGGATAGAGCCTATTTGTTTAATGCCAAGCTGACTTGAGCTTCACCAGCAGCCAGATTTTGTTTTTCTCCAGTAGTTAAAAAAAAAAAAAAGAAAAGGTGGGGAGGAAGGGAGGCCCAGAGCCTGATGTGCTTAGTCACAATTTTATGTTCTATAACTTAAAGCTACTTCAAAAATATAGTATGTAGAATATAGAATATAATATTCATATATGACAGTGCAGGCCCAGTTTCTTCAAAACTGGTTTTTCCTGCCTAAACATCCAAGTCGGGACACTGAGAGTCACTTCTCACCGTCTCTGCACTTTAATAATTGAGCATCCTCCACCCTTCCCAGCCCTGCTGTTGACCTTTAAGCCCAGACAACTACCTCTGAAACCTCTCACCTCGGGCCTCCCTGGTGGCACAGCGGTTAAGTGCTGTGCCATGGAGCTGCCAGCAGCAGTGACGTGAGTTCGAAGCCCGGCAGGGGAGATTCCCACGTGGCGCAGCAGACCTCTTGTGCCTCTCCCGCTGCTCTCCTCAGCAGTGTATTTCCGTCCATCTGCCTGTTCTGCTCCCCGCTCTGTCTCTGGTGACCCCTCTTGTCGCCCCATGCCTCTGGCCTGTACCCCAGCTTGTATGCATAAATAAATATTTAAAAATAAATAAAATCTTTCATCTCCCCTCTAGACCTACCCCATGGCTGGCTAGGCTTGGCCCTTTCCTCATCTTGTTCTTGCATCCATGTAAGATCTCAGAAGTCCTCAATTCACCATTCCTTCACCTGGCTGCAAAGTGGTTTTTCTGAAATGCATATGTAAGTGTGTAAATGGTTTAACGACAGGCTTGCTCTTGGATAATGTTTCTCAGGATTGCACAGGACCTACTCTGCAAACCTCTGGCAGCATTTTGTAGTACTGGTGCCAGGCCTGATTTGTTGAAAATGTTCTCAGAGAGTCATGATTTCGCATAATGTTGCATATCCTGTGTGGGTCAAAAACACCTTCTTTAGTGCTCCCTGCTGCTTCATGGGGGTGCTCCCTGTCTCCTGTGCTGCCCTGAGGCTTGCATTCCTCCCAGCGACTCTCCGTTAACTTATTTGCTCGTGCTTTTTTTCTGTAATATAATTACACTGGCCAACAAATTTTTATAAAAGTCATGTTACTGAAATAAAATTGGTCATTTCCTATCAGTTTGTATGTGCTCAACACGAATATGACAGTCAAATTCTAATTTTGGCTCTAGTGTTTTTGCATTCTGCAATGAATTGATGTTTACATCCCCAAATGCATGCCAGTAGTAATAGGCCTACGGTTAATACCTGTAAAAAATCAAGTCATAGACTACTTTTTAGATTTCTTCGCTTGTCTCTTGTACAGCTGTTCAGGAGCATCTCTGGGGAGTGTCCAGCAGTAGTCAGCATGCATTGGCATAGACCATTGTGCAAAAACACAGCCTTAAGAATCAGTTTTGAAGAGTGTAGAACTAGTCTCCATTCTTGTGCGTCATGAGTGATTTCTAAGGCATTCATGAAGCCCTCACTATCGGAACAAAATACCAGAGTACTTTCCTTTCTGAAGAAAGGCTCCAACTGCTGTTGGTGCTTTCGATAGAAAGTAATTGTGACTTTTTTTTTGGTATAAATATATATTTTTATTGTGATTTATATCTTTTACATTTTGTATTCCCCTTGGGTAACCCACCACCAATTCATTCACCCGTGATCCATCTCCGTGGTCCCTTGTGTACTTTTCTACTCCATTTTGTGCCCTTATCCTGTCTCTCTCCTCCTATTTGGTTTCCCTATAGTCCTGGTATAAGTGAAACCATTCGATATTTTTCTTTCTTTCTGGCTTGATTCGCTGAGAATTGTGACATCTTGTAGAAGATTCCATTGTTGGAGTCTTGATCCTAGCAATTCTGCCTTGTTCTTTGGTAAGTCCAAATCATGAACCAGGTCATCTAGTTCTTCCTGTGTTAGTCTGTGTGGGGTTGATGATGCACCACAGTGAAAATCTGGATCACTGCATGCTGGTGGAATAGGAGAACAGATCAGCTCACCCTTGTCCTCATCAGATGAATCAAGAGAATGTTGTACTGGAGGTTCTGGAATAGGAAGTGCCTCACCATGTGGTACTGATCTCAATGCAGATGGAATGTTTGGGTAGACTATTCTTGACTTCTTTTGCTGCGTTACTCCGCCAGAAAGAGGAGGAACCAATCAACAGTCATTTATGTGGTTGCTTGGCTCTCTCCACACCATGGGGACTGCAAACGGCATTGGTAGTCTTCTGCCATTTAACCACTGTGAAAGCTGTGTTGTACATGGAGCACAGCATATATGCGGGGCCCAAGGCTTGTCTCGGTTACCAACCTTGCATCTGAAGTAAAGATGATAAGCCTTCTTCACTTGAGAAGTGATGCTTTTCTCCTGGTTGGCAAATGTCGCTTCCCCACACACATAGCAGGAATTGTCCACGCTATTAACGCACTTTTGAGGCATTATTGTTCTGAATTGTGCCTAAATGGATAAAATAATAACAGTTCTATGGAACAGTAGCTTAAACTGTCTCGCACAAAGTCTGAAATATTTTCAATGCTCAACCTTTCCGACAGGGCTTTATAGAGTGCACGGCGGACGTCAGCTTACTTAAGGATCCACCTGGCAGTAGTATTGCACTGCATCAGAAAACGATGCCATCAACTCTGGATGATGTGTGCATGATGGGATTATGCAATGCTATGCAATCTTACATCATTCTAGGCTGATTTAGGCTGATTTGTTGCAGTCCTACTGGATAAATTTACACGGTGAAACATATAAAATGAATTATATGAAATGTCTTCAAAACGAGAGCTAATGAAAAATTTTCAGGGTTATATTCATGTTCAGTATACCACGATACTACAGATTAGGGCCTTTTTAAGTCAGTCATGATCTCAATGTTGACCAGTGTTATTGCTTTTCATATTGTTTTCTATACTAAATTGTAAATCCCAACTTATAATTTGGAGGGGGTCGTAAAAGCTTGGAGGGGCAAGAGTTTGATATAAAGAGTAAGAGAATATATATTTGTTTGGAGTTCCTGCCTCTTTATCCCCCATGAAGAGTTTGACTCCATTTTTGATCTTTGACTACTCACAGCTTTCATCCCCATCACTCTCCCTTCCCTCTGCCCCACATTTGGGAAAGGGTGTTAAGAAAACTCAGGTTCTCCTTTGTTTGGCCCCTGCATGAATTTTAAATAGTGGGATGATGACCCCCATCCCCACCCCGTGACCAACTCAAAACCCTGCTCCAGTCTTTCTGTGTAGGCGCTCTTAACTCTGCCCCCCACTCTCCCAGAGAACATCATCATGTGAACAATAACTCTGTCCATCCTCTGGTCCGTGTGTGAAGTTATGAGGCTTGACATCTGAATCATATTTTCGTTGATAGCGCCCGTTTACCTATTGGGTGAAGAATCTAACACTTTAAAAAAATTTTTTTTGAGCTTTATTTATGCATACAAGAGCTGGGGTGTAGGCCAGAGGTGTGGGGGTGGTGGTGAGAGAATTCATCAGAGACAGATTGGGGGACAGAACAGGCAGATCAACTGAAGTACATTGCTGAGGGGAGCAGTGGGTGAGACAGGAGAGGTCTGCTACGCCATATGGGTCCAGGTCAGTTCCCTGGCTGGGTATTGAACTCATAAATCCCTTGCGCCATGAGGTAGGCCCCTGAATCCAATACCTCTCAAAGCTTGAGTCTCCAGACCCATCAATGCTGGGTCTTATGCACATGGTACTCACATAGCATTTTTTTGCATATGCAGAAGTAGAAGTCACAGACTCAAATGCATCCCTATATGTAAGCCCCTTCATTCAGAAAGAAAGTTGGATTAAACTTTTTGTCTGGAACTTCTGAATAGGTGAGCAAATGAAAACAAGCATTTAAAAACCACAAAGGAATTTATAAATAGGAACTATTGTTTATTGCATCATATGTACTTGGTTCTCGCAGAATGTGTTGTTTCTTAAGCAGATGGTTGTACATCTTACAGAATAGAAACCGTTTGGGCGTTTTCCTCTTGCCGCAAAATGTCATTCGACCACTGGGATATTTTCCACTAAGCTGATTTTAGTGATAACGTAGTACTGCCCCAGTGCTTGCTTCTTGCACCTGCCACCTCCACAAATAAGTCAAGTGGGTAAGACTTCAATCCAGTGAGATCATTGTGTTAACCAAGCATAGTTTAGTCGAGTCATTCTGTTTAATTCCTGTGCCCTGAATACACCAGAGGGCCAGTGATGAATCCAGGACCCCTAGTTCAGATGCTAGTATCTTTAAAGTCTAAATCCCTTTTGGGGGGGATCATGGTGGCCCAGCCCCAAAAGGACTCAACAAAGGGATGGATTCTGCATTTTGGGCCATCTAAAAATTGTGTCAGTGACTAAAAGAACAAGAAACCTTTTCCTGAGTAACTAATCCCAATTCAAGCAATTTGAAAATAGCTATAATGAACATCACACCGGAAGAAGGACATCAGATGTCTGTTAGCAAAACAAAGCATAATGAAACCCTTTCCTCTAATACAAGGACCCAAATCACAGGCTACTGAAGAGAATTTATAGAACACCATTTCTTTTTTCCTTTCTTTAAGAAAAGTGCCTAACACATTGATGTAAAGCACAAAGGAAATGTCAAAAATAGAAAATGTGTCCTGTAATCCTGTCCTTTTCAATACTCATCATTACTGGTCGAGCCTTGTTCCCATGATTATATATTTTTAAGTAGGTATGAATCTTTCATATTCTATTTCATTTTAATGGCTCGTGTATTTTTTCCCTTTGAAGCCTAGTTTTCAAAATGACAGTCCTAAAATAACGATGACAATACATGTTATTAATGAGTCACCTTTTCCAAAACAACATCCCTTTGGTGGGGCTTTTAGTCTTCCAGTGTTTTCTATTATAATTACACATAACAATTTTTTTTCGAGTGTGGAGGCCCTCTATATGTTGAATATTTTATAGAAACAGTGAGTGCCTCTTAATTGGGCCTTTATATTCTTCCATAAATAGGAGTAGGAAGCTGCTAACGTGTCATAAACAAGTATCAGTAAGTCTGAAATTCTTTAAGCCCAAATGGTAAAGTCGGATTTATGGCTAAGTGTGAGTGTGGTGTTTCCAACTTTTAAGAGGAGCTGTGATATATGCTGTAGTGTCTGGGCACATGGATATTAAACAATATCACAAACTAGGTCATTATTCCTAATCTGAAAAACTTTTTTTCAAAAGAAAGATATTTGGAAACAAATCATTAGCTTCTCACAAATATTATACTTCAGAGGAAAGCACATAATAATGGCTTTATTTGCCCAAAATATTAATATAAAAGCCAAAGAAATAAATTTATTGAAGCACAAATTAATATTTAAAACAAAGAGATGGTTGGTCTCTTTCTTTGGGAAGCTGACATTTTAATGGCGTTGATGGACAAGTAAAGAGGCAATGAAAATGTGGTGAGCTGTGAGGCCAATCCTAATGAGACCTGCCTTTTTTGTGATCAAGAAGAGTATTTGAAAGGATGATCTTGGGAGGGAGGCCTCTAGGAAATGTGAAAGACTTTGAAATGAGCAAAAATGATAAAGGATGTCCTCTCTAGCGCATCTTTCCAGGTTATCTGGATCTCTCACTGGCTCTGGACTGTTTTACATATCTGCAAATTGGAGAAAACAGGTAGTAATGCCAGTGATCATTGTCCATAAAAATGTAAATGCATATTATCGGGCGTACCATTGATCCTTGCCTTGTGGCCCTTCACCGGTTTTCTATTTGTAAAGTTGTGTCATTGTTCCCAGTTGCCTGGATAGGTATGTATTCTCCTAATTCTTTGAGCAAATTTTAACTTGCTACTGGTTCCCACACTAATGAGTTAATAAATCTTTCACGTAGTTTCATTTTATATTTGGGCAGCAGTAAGGGTTTGAACTTTTTTTTAAAGATTTATTTCTTTATGCATACAAGAGCTGGGGTGTAGACCAGAGGTGTGGGGGAGGGGGGGCGGTTGAGAGGATTCACCAGAGACAGAGTGGGGAGCAGAACAGGCAGATTGACTGAAATACACTGCTGAGGGGTGCAGTGGGCGATACAGGAGAGGTCTTCTGTGCCATATGGGGAGCTCCCTGCTTGGGGATAGAACTCACGCTGCAGTGGCTGTGGATGGCTTCATAGTGCTGAGACTTAACTCCTTGCACCACCAGGGAGGCCTGGTTTGAACTTTGTTTTAGCAGAGAAATACCTGTTAACACAAAGTGCAGTAGCTGCTTAGTGGCTTTCTCCTGCCACCTTTAGTAAAGGTCACATTTGGCATTTCACAGAGTTTCTAACAGGACTGACTTTCAGTGACATAAATTTGCAATTATCCAACCTAATTCAAGTCTACGAGGATTTATTGAGCGCTTGCTTCATACACCCGTATCAGGGATCAATAAGACCCACCTGGGTCCTATCTTGTCCACATGGACATAGGCCCAAGTCTGACTGTGCCCTGCATTGTTTGTGTAATAATAGAGTGCTACGCAGAAGGCCCTGGGACCCTGAGGAGGAAGCCACGATGTCCAATAAGATAGGATGTTTTACCTAGAGGGTGGTATTTGCGTTGAATCTCATAGGATCAGTAAGATTTCTACTGAAGGAAAGGATAGGCAAGGACAGATTTTAAAAAGTCAAATCAGAATGGTTTTCTGGAGAGTTGATAGTTCAGATGGGTGGGGTGGGGTGGAGACACCCCAGGATACTTGTGGAGGTGTGACGTTTTGGATCAGGGCCTAATATGAAAGCCTGAGTATAAGATTCAGAGCAGGACTCCATTCTGCAGCAGGTGAGTCCATAGCACAGATTTTTAAGCAGAGTGAGGCCCTCAGATCTTAAAAGGGGAGGCAGTTAGAATGGTGGTGTCTTGGAATAGCCCAGTTGCTCAACTACTGGAAGAGGTTTGTG
>PVIJ01006563.1:62737-90972 GCA_004024925.1 Scalopus aquaticus
TCTGTGTGTCTGTCTGTCTGTCTCTCTCTCTCTCTCTCTCTCTCTCTCTGTGTGTCTGTCTGTCTGTCTGTCTCTCTCTGTCTCTCTCTCTCTCTGTGTCTGTCTGTCTGTCTGTCTCTCTCTCTCTGTCTCTCTCTCTCTCTCTCTCTGTGTCTGTCTGTCTGTCTGTCTCTCTCTCTCTCTCTCTCTCTCGCACACACACACACACACACACACACACACACACTGTTCTCACACTTCCTATCAGAATGTTGTAAAAACCTCAGGTCCTTGGGGAATCCAACTAAAGGGAAATCGATTTTGAGACAGGTTTGTGTGGAGTTAATCCCCCGCATCACTTCCACATATGGGCAGGTCATCGCTAGCCAGACCAGTGCCGGGATGTCTTCCAGGAGTTTTCGGTCCTGCACAGGGCATGAAAGCCCAGGGCCAGAGAGTCTGTGGTCAGAACCACACCCTCCAGCTCCGGGAGAAGAAAGACGACACATCCAGAGCCAGATGCTAATATCTGGAGAGCTGCTGTTGATGGTATTTCAGGCAAATAAGATATTATGTTTTCTTATTTTTATATTTGTGATTTCTAGTCTATCATTTTATGTTAAAAATTATCCTTTTTCTTCAAGAGAGATCCCTAAGTTACATAAGCTTCAACTTCTGTAACACCCAGATCCACCTTTGGGTGTATGCCGGTAGATTTATTATAGTAACATGATGCAACAGAAAGGCCTGGAGACAGGGTCTCAGGTGCTCCCTCACCCCACCCCAGTCCACCGAAGATCTGGCCAGGTTCGTCAGTGACCTAGTTGCTCTAACGGGTGGGCGATTTTCTCATTTAACTTTCTGCAAGGTGCAAATGACGATCCATAAATGTAGTGAAGAATATAGTCATAATATAAATGATTAAAGTAAAAGGTGTATGTTTCCCTTCATCTTGCTCTGCTCTCAGTTCTGCACTTCTCCCTACATGCCATCATTATTAATAATGGGGGGGTCTTCTGTGACTCTTTTTCTGTGCATTTGTGTGTGCATATGAGTGTGTGTTTTTGATGCTGTACATATTATTTTACGTCCTACTTTTCCATTGAAAAAATTCAGAGATTTTCCCATGTCGTTACAAACAGGCACACTTCCTTCTAGTAGTAGTAATATTGTGCAGGATGCGGACACCGCGGGTTTATTAACCGTGGCTTTATCGCGAAACTCTTAGGTGTTGGCTAATTGTTTCTACTAACGTCACACATGAGCGTCTTTGAAAATATGACATGGCATACAAGTATGTGCCTCTCTACAGGACAAACTCACAGAAGCGGAATTGCTCTTGAGATTGGACTATGAGCTCCATCTGTGCCTGGGCGCTATGTGGAAAGAAAAAAGAGAAATGAGATGTTGAGAGGACCAGAGTTAACTGGGCATTCATCAAACCAGAGAGGAAATTCCCAGTGAAATGCTGGCTGTGCCTTCAAATAGGTTTGGAGGATAAGAAGGGGAGGAGGAGGATTTGGGGATATCGTGGGATTTGCCCTGAATATTTGAACCCCTGCACCTTTCATGAACTCAGAGACTGTTTTGTGAACACGAGCTCTGTGTGACATCATGTAGCAGAGCCTGGAGACTATGCTGATAATGTGGAGGTCGTGGCGCACTGAGGGGCACCCCTCAAAGCCAGGGGTGGTTGGCAGCATCATGTGGTGCTCCTGGGAGGGAGTTAATCTTCCCCAGGATACAGAACCCTGACTCCAGGGCAACATCACGGGAACCAGAGGTGGGTGACAGGAGTCACTGCTTCATAGCTGGGGACAGTTTAAGGCACCTCTGTAGCATTCTGGAAAAAACTGCAAAGGAATGAATAAGGCAGAGCAGCAGCAACACAGGTTAACAGAATAGATTTAAGGAAACTGTTGAGCAGCCGCATTCTTCAGTGTGCATAAGGGAGCGGCTCCCACACCTTGGCTGAGCCCCAGAATGACCTAAGCAGCCTTTAGAATCTCAGGTCACTGCCCAAATGAAATCCTAATATTTGAAGGTAGAACCCAGTGTCGGTATTTTAAAAGCTCTCCAGGTAATGCTAACATGTCGTAAAGACTAATGGAATCTGAAATCACTCACTGAGCGTTCGCTTGTCACAAGGAGTGACAGAATATGGACTTTACCAGGAAGATGCCTCTGGAATATGCCCTCAAGTTTTTAGCATTTAGAAAAGATGTGTTCCCTATCTAGCCCTCGACAAATTATCCACTCTCTGATCTTAGAGGCTTTTACTCATGGACTAACAGATAAATTAATTGATGGAAATGTTGACTGCTTAAAATCCGTTGCAGGTGAAATAAGCAGTCTCTCTTAGCAGGTCTCTGAAGTGTGCTTTTCCTCGGGTTGATTTTTGGGGGGGGACGTGATGGGTTCCTTGCAGTGTCGTGGAGATGAAGACGTCAGTGTTTCTCACGGGGGTCCTTGTCTGTTGGTTTAATTTATCATCTGAGGTGGGGGAGCTGCCTTGTATTCACCTATAATTATTTCTTGCAATTAGAGCTGGCCCAGATGTCATGGTGCTCTCTCCTGAGATTCCAGAGACTATGTTAAGGGCGAGGATCGTTTAATCTCCCCCTGGTGAAATGATCCATCACTCAAATGTCTCAGTTTGTATGGAGAAGCGCCACGAGGGCAAGTCCCTAGACCATCAGGATGGTTTCTGTCATTTTGCCATGAAATACTTCTATAAAAATTTCCTTTAGTTTGGGCCTCCCTGGTGGCACAATACGTTAAGCGCAGCACTATGAAACTATCAGAGCTACTGCAGCAGGAGTTAAATCCCTAGCCAGGTAGATTCCCACGTGGCAGCAGACCTCTCCTGCCTCGACCACTGCACCCCTCAGCAGTGTACTTCAGTAGATCTGCCTGTGAAAAAGCACAGTTGGTAAAATGTGCTTTAAAGGAGAAGAAACACATCTCATTCCTTAACTGCCACTGAGTCTATCTTAAACTAAAGGAAATTTTTTTAAAGATTTATTTATTATGCATACAAGAACTGGGGTGTAGACCAGAGGTGTGGGGATGGGGAGGTGAGAGGATTCATCAGAGACAGACTGGGGAGCAGAACAGACAGATAGACGGAAATACACTGCTGAGGGGAGCAGCGGGCGAGACAGGAGGGGTCTGCTGCACCATGTGGGAAGCTCTCTGGCCAGGGATCGAACTTGTGCTGCAGTCGCTGCGGATAGTTTCACAGTGCTGCGACTTAACCCCTTGCGCCACCAGGGAGGCCCAGATCATTGTTCTTACATAATAGATGATTCCTAAAAACTTCACTACCATTTACTGAGTCATTACTCAGTTCCAGACTCTGTGAATTTCTTTGATTTTCAAATCACCCTTTTAGGCTAAATCTGAAGACTGTGAGTGTTCTACATAGACAGGATTTCATTTTGAATCTTAATTAGGAGCAGTGATGGGAATCAAAATTTGGTCTTTCCATGGCTAGTATCTGTGCGACTACACATGAATACATACAGACCTTTGTGCATATAAATATAAACAAGTGAAACAATCTTCATAAAACAATGTTAATATTTGTGAAGATGTAATTTCATTTGCTTTCTACTTTGTTATTTGAAATGCTGGCTAATACTGAATTCACATCATGAGTTATAACCGGAAGGAATAATGCATTGCATGAAGTATATATTCAGGTTATCTTGCTGTCTGTCTTTCCTTATTGTTGAAATTTCTCACATTATGGGGATGCTAATTTAAGGTCATAGGCATTCTCTGTACCCTTAAAAGCAGTGGTAAAATCAAGCACCTGCCTACTTACATGTAGATTTAAATGGTAACCCAACACAAATCAATGGTTAAACATTGCTCCAGACAACCCCATAGCAGAAGGACAGGGGTCCAGGCCTAACCCAGTTTTAGCCTTCTTCATCTCTCTACCTGTATCCCATATTTTAGTCTTTTTTTTTTTAAGATTTATTTTTTTTATTTATACATACAAGCTGGGGTACAGACCAGAGGTGTGGGGCGGCAAGAGGGTTCACCAGAGACAGAGCGGGGAGCAGAACAGGCAGATCAGAAGTACACTGCTGAGGGGAGCAGCGGGCAAGGCGGGAGAGGTCTGCCGCGCCATGTGGGATTCTCTCTGGCCGGGCGTCGAACTCGCGTCACCGCTGCCAACAGCTCTACAGCGCAGCGCTTAACCGCTGCGCCACCAGGGAGGCCCCATATTTTAGTCTTAACAGTGATTTTCCACACCCTCCCCCAACCAGTTTCTTACCACCTTGACCTTGGAACACTTGCCTCCGTTGTCAGCCTGGCTAAATCCTAATCAGCCTTCCAAGGCTCTGCTGAAACAATGAACTCTCTCTCATTAATAATTACCTGAATTTTGGGGCCTCCCTGGTGGCCTAGGGGTTAAGTCTTTGTGCTATCACTGCTAAGGCCTGAGTTCGATCCCCGACCAGGGAGCTCACCCACGTGGTGCATCAGACCTCTCCTGTCTTGCCCACTGCTCCCCTCAGCAGTATATTTCAGTAGATCCACCTGTTCTGCTCCCCACTGTCTCTGGTGAATCCTCTCACCCCCCACACCTCTTGCCTACACCCCAGTTTTATGCAAAAAAAATAAAATTATTTTAATTAATAGATGGTTGGGTAAGTGAATGCTGCCATAATTCACAAACTTCATATTTGCCCAGCCCTGGCAAGGTGGCCAGTCTTTACATTTTGTGGAATAGCTTACTTCATTTAAAAAAATTCTACTTTCTCATCTGTAAAATGGAACATAAAACGTCATAGGATTGCCACGAGGAACACCAAGCATGAAGGTCTTGAGAAATTCTTCAGTTTGGCCAAAGGGTATTATTTACTATAGAAAACATTGTATTTATCATAGATGAATGATGGGGAGGTGCTAAAGCTGGCTCACAGGTGAGAAACAGTTTTTAAATTTTGGGGCATTTTGTGAATGGGTAGGTAAGTCACCAGTTACTTGGTATCAGCTATCGGGGGATCATTACAAATCAAGCCTCCCCTGCCCAAGAGCACCCTGTGGGCTCCAGGGGGAAGCAGGCGTACAGGGCTCGTCTAAGGTTGAGTTACTTGAGAAGCACGCTTGGAGACAAAGCATAGCACAGGGTGCTTAGTAAGGAGGAACTTGGGGGTCCACACTGTGGATAAGGAGCGCACAGAAGAGAAGCTGGAGAGTCTGCTGCAGTCCCTGCCATCCAGTGCTCCCTCCTGAACCCGTGGGAAGGTCAGGGGCGAGGGTGGCCAGCAGACTTAAATTGAGCGAAATTGACGTAGAGGGCCAGGACTTGAACCTTCAGCTCCTACAAGCTCCTAGAGATAGGCCACCCCCACCCCCCTCCTCTCACCCCACCCCAGCCTTGTTGGCCTTGGGAGAGGCAGCTAACTCTAGCAGGAAGCAGTGGCTGCGTGTTGGCAGCGTGCCCAGCAGCTGGGGCAGCGAGCCTTCCCTCGCTGGGTGATGTGAGTAGCACACCTCAGGGTTCGTCACAACGGGGAAAGAAATCTGTTCCTGCATTTGCAAAGCCCCTGGCCTGGTGAGCTAGAAAAGGAAATGATTATATCTTCAAACATATTCCATGGGTCAGCTGTGACTGAGGAGTAGGCTGGCTGCTAAAGATGCATGATCTAAGGGCACGCACACGGAGGCAAGCAGGGAGAGGGGGCACAGGGTCGGGCACGCTATGTTCTTTAGCTGGCGGTTACCATAAAGGAGGCCTGAAGTCCTTTACTGACTGAGGGTTGGGGGGATGTCACAATGTGGGGCTGAGCCGTGAGCAGGTCCAATACCTATTTGGTATTCATCCAAAAAAAAAAAAAAAGGATAGTGATGGGTCAACTTAGAACAAGTTACAGCCAAGTAAAATCCTTCCTTGAAGGCGTGTGCCGCTTGCTAGGGAGGCAGGACACACTTGGCATGATTTTTCTTCCCCATTCCCTAACAAACAATAGCAGCTCCTGTAATCCGCCAGACTGTGGCTAGGGAAAAAGTAATAAATACCCAAGCCCTGCAACCTCCTTCCTTACCTTCAGCCACATTGATCCGAGCACAGCTGCCACGGAGAATTTGCGGCCCAATGGCTGTGTCTGTCGATAAAAAAGCCCGAGCCATTTTCCTGCTGACATGCGTCCCGCTCTCGCCTTCCCCTGGCTGGGAGGAGGGGTAGGTGAGAAAACTGACCACGGAGCTGCTGCTGATTTATCCTTCTCTTCTGGACCAGGGAATTCATATTGATTAGTTGGATGAATGAGTCTGTCCCTTTGTTTCAAATGATTAGAGTGAGTGTCTGCCCTTGGAATATATCACAGCTCCACTGTGACATAACGAATAAGGTCCACTGTGTTTTTTGTAAATCTCAGTGCCTCGCCCATACTTATGAAATGCACCTGTCGATGATACTTAACCTGGTTATGGGGAAATGGGTCTTTAGGGAGTCCTGAAGAATGTGTGTACCTGCAGGAACATCAAAATGTGTCGGATTCTTTCTTAGGGCTCTCCTATTGCTTACTGTATTTCTGCTGAGTTTGTCATCAGAGTGGTTGATGAAATATTTGTGACTCAGCCGAAGTCAGTTTTCCTGTTGTGGGATCTCATCACTGATTAGTGTTTCTGCAGATAACTTTGGACTGAGTTTCTCTCCAGCAGGACTCACTTGCGGGGAAAGATCCTCTAGATTCTACTCTCCTATTGCTTAAGGGATTATTTGTCTTTAACATTTGTAATTAACTTGTTCCCAAACTATAGGCGATACTTTGTGTTTCCCAGAAGTTGTCTAGGTGAGATGACTGTATAAGCAGAGAACATGCTTTTTACACTAGTCTTTTGATTTTGAGGAAGAAAATGGACTTTTTAACATCTGATTCAATCCTGAATCTCTCAAAATGGGCTTATTTTGTGCCGCTCAAATTTGCCTTCTTTAATTCTTCCTTGGATGCATCCTGGGTTTTGTCTTTGGAGGGCCTCAAAATAAATACTCCTCCTCCCCGACCTGGTAGTCCTTCCAATATTACAGACGAGTCTAATGATGTTCTTTTTCCTCTTTCCCTAATAGAAGATACGCCATGCCATCAGTCATGAATTAATTCAAGAATGAATTAATTAGTATTTTTGATACTTTAGTCTATTGATATTCCTCCATGTGTTCAAGGCCCAATGGGAGCGGCCAGAGCCGCTGAGGAGTAGGCTGGCTACTGCTGGCAGGAGTTCACCCCTCCGTGCCTGTGTTCCCGTAGTGTGTGTGTGTGTGTGTGTGTGTGTGTGTGTGTGTGTGTTACCTGTAGTGCCCCTCACATGCTTCGAGGCTGGTTAGTGGTTACTTTAGCTCCCCTTTTGGCAGAGCTCGGAGCTCCTTTGATTCCAAAGGCCTTGGAGACATTTCCGGCCATCTGGGTGTCCCAGCTCAGTCACTTCACACAAGGATCAGGTGAGCGGATATGGGAGATGGTGAAGGATGAGTCAAGAGTGGTTGGTGAAAACATTTTGGAAAGGGACAGTCATTTCTTTTTTTCTGCAGTGATATCTGGGTGTCAGTGTCTCTCATACCAAATCAGTTCTGCATGAGAAAAATATGTACTCCAGATATGATAACTTTTAGTCACAGTTCAACTTCAAGTGATATTTTCCCCACAATACTGAAGAGTTGGGCTTTAATTTCCAGTCTTGCAGCTTTCTAGATGTATATGGAAAATTCCTACGTCTCTACAAATGCTCCCAACTCAGATATAAGTAATTACTTCGGTGCTTCATCATTGCAATTATCTAATGCATCTTTTTTAAGATTTATTTTTATTTATGAATACAGGAACTGGGGTGTAGGCCAGAAGTGTGTGGGGGGGGGCGGTGAGAGGATTTACCAGAGACGGAGTGGGGAGCAGAACAGGTGGATCCGCTGAAATACACTGCTGAGGGGAGCAGCAGGTGAGACAGGAGAGGTCTGCTGTGCCATGTGGGTTGTTAGCTCCCTGGCTGGGGATCAAACTTGTGCTGCAGCAGCTGGTGATAGCTTCATAGTGCTGAGACTTTAACCCCTGCACCACCAGGGAGGCCCTATCTAATGTATCTTTATAAATATTTTAAACTTTGTAGGCGACTTCGTAAGTGCCATAACCTGTCCTTCCTCCACTGAATTTTTCCGCCACCATTCCACGTGCAGGTTCCTTTTGTATAGATTTCATTCCTTTCACTCTTAACTGTTGGAATGAACTATCCTATTCTTGCTTTTATGTTTATAGTACCCTTAACTTTTGCTTCAGTGAAAGATTCACGCTGTAAAGCATGCATTTTGATTTGCAAATAGGTGCTAAATTCTTTAAAACACAAGGAGACTATAAAGCTACAGGTCCCTGCCGGTGCCATCTTATCTGACCGATTTCTCAAAAGATGCGATTGGCAGGTTCCTTGTCCTCT
Source organism: Scalopus aquaticus (assembly GCA_004024925.1). Lineage (NCBI taxonomy): Eukaryota > Metazoa > Chordata > Mammalia > Eulipotyphla > Talpidae > Scalopus > Scalopus aquaticus. The sequence goes on from PVIJ01006563.1 coordinate 71,162, forward strand.
GCTGTGCTTGGCATTCTTACCCTGTTGTGTCCCTGCGACATCGTTCTCCTTCCCCTTATCCACAATATCCCATTCACTCAATAGCTGGCAACCAGGGCTAGTGTGAGGCAACAAGTGACAAGTGCCCAGTGGGTCAAATAAAACCAACAGGATTGAGAGCAGATGAGGCACCACGTGGAGCACAAACAGGGATTACTTGCTGAGCAAGTAAAATCAAAGCTAGAGGGATAGATGAGGTGAGAACTTAGGGGGCTCTTTCTGTTCGCTTGCCATGTCCACGCAGGAACTTCTGGGCAGAGCTAGTGTCATTGGGTGGGCGTCCTTCATGTCTAATTCTGGAAGGCTCTTTCTGCCCCATTTGCAATTTGCATGCTAAATAATCTCTCCCAACCTATCTGGGTTCTTGAAACTCAAGAGCCGCTCATCACCTTCTCTAGAAGATGGCAGTAATTCTCATCTCCTCCTACTTCACGTAGCTCCTCGGCTGCATCAGGGTTTGCAGGAGTTTCCAAGCTCACCACTGCCTCGGCCATGGTCTACTTGACTGTATGTTTTTCTAGGCCGTGAGGGGATTCTGCTCTCGTCTCTGCAGTGTGGTTCTAGTTCGGTCCCAGTTGTCTGATTTATGTTGGAGACGGGTCCTGGAGTTGGGGCCACACAGGTTTCGCTGCCCTTATGGGATGACAGTGGATGTTGGACCACTTAAAAGTCAGCTCCCCTATGCATGTGATATACGTGCTAGGCCTTTGAGGGAAGCCACAAAGGCTCTTAATGACGTGAACTGGTGGAATGAGTGTAAAACAGAAGTTCCAAGTGTAGTGTAGGGATGGTCTAGGAGGCATCAGGCCCGCCTAAGCACCTCTGGGGCAGTGTGAGTCCTGGTCCTTGACCATCACTGTCATTATAACCTACGCAGGAAGTAAGCCACAAGCGTGAAAAATGGTGGCGATTTATTATTATAGAACAGCAGCAGCAAGCAGGTACTAAGCAGGGAGATATACACTGAAGAGTTATGAGCCATCTTCACCAGTCTGATTGAATCCTGATTTATGAAAAACTGGTTATCGGTTGGAGCGAATCTGGCTGATGAATGACTGGCCTTTGTGCTGTGACAGATGTGAGTGTTCACAGGAGCAGACCATTAATAGATTGCTTTAATGGGACACATGTTTCCCTGTGGAAACAGAGGCTACAAATGGTGGTTAGGGCTCCGGGAGCCAATTTAATTTAAATATAACAGAAATATAGTGACGTTGGGTTCCAGGTTTCCATTCTGTGTTTAAGAACTCAGCATTCCATAGGCCACGTCACCTAGTTGCCATCTTTTTCTTCCAGAAGCACATCTCTGCTCCCTGTCCCCACCCAGGGTTTCTTCTTCCTGCTGCCAGGTCCCTTTCCTTCTCTCTTCCTTCCTAGGCTTAGGCCACCAGAGGGTGTCTCCCTTTTCTTTCTTTTTTTTTTTTTTAAGATTTATGCATACAAGCTGGGGTGTAGGCCAGAGATGTGGGAGGGTGAGAGGATTCACCAGAGACAGAATGGGGAGCAGAACAGGCAGACTGACTGAAATAAACTGCCGAGGGGAGTGGTGGGCGAGGCAGGAGAGGTCTGCTGCGCCATGTGGGAAGCTCCCTGGCCGGGGATCGAACTCGTGCTGCAGTGGCTGTGCATAGCTTCATAGGCTGAAACTTAACTTGTTGCGCCCCCAGGGAGGTCCAGGGTGTCTTCCTTGTCTGCCTTTTCCCAACAACTGGGTTGCCTTCCATCCCCAGCCCCAACCTTTCAGACACACGCTCTTTGTTTCTGCAGGGAGTGATTAAACATGATGTTGGTGGAAATATTGAGTTTCCTTTAGTTATGAAAGAGCTGAGAGGAGTGTTTGAGAAGAAAGCTTGGGGTCAGAGGTGGAGTTAGTTTCAGGGGTAAAACAGGATCAGTTAGATTGAGAATGAGCTAAAAGAAATCAGGCTGCCTGCGATGGGGCCACGGCTCGGTGACATATGCTGATGGGTTATGTCTGCTGCCTGCGTTTTACCATCCAAAGGTCTCCAACAAGCCAGAGCACGCCTGTGGATCTGTTTACATTTCTACTACTTTTCTAGAGGTCCTAAAAGAATAACTTCTATTACCTCTCACAGTTTTGTGGGTTCAACGGGCAGCTCTGGCTTGCAGTTTCCTGTGTCGTGGTGGCCCCGTAGTGGCTGATGTGGCACCCCTGTCAGGCTCGGGGGTGGTGCTTGGGTTCCCTTCACGTTTAGAGTGTGTCAACCTTTCAACTCGGGGCACCTCCAACGGATTTCTCCACGTGGTCTTTCCAGCAGAGCATCTTCATACCTTACCTGGCGGCTTGAGTATCCCCAAAGCATCAAGAAGCAGCTTCGAGAACTCTTGCTGGCTTTGGGTAGTGCCTGTTACTATGGCTTCAGGTTCACTGATCTCTTCTTCCTGATGTGTCTTTTTCAGAAGTGCTGTTTAACCCATTGCATGAAATGCCCATTTTTGCATTTGTGGACTCTAAAATTCCCACCTGCTTATGTTCATATATTTTTTTTAAGATTTATTTATTTATACATACAAGAGCTGGGGTGTAGGCCAGAGGTGTGGGGGGTGAGAGGATTCACCAGAGACATCTGGGGAGCAGAACAGGCAGATTGACTGAAGTACACTGCTGAGGGGAGCAGCAGGCGAGGCAGGAGAAGTCTGCTGCAGGACCTGTCCTAAGGATGCAACTCCTGCTGCAGTGGTTGCCAATGGCTTCATAGTGCTGAGGCTTAACCCCTTGTGCCACCAGGGAGGCCCTGTTCATATGTATTTTTCATTTTGTTATTTGTCTGTTTTTCTTTCAGTGCTCAGTTTTACTGACTATACTTACCAAGGGGGTTTTCAGTGTCTTCAACTAATTCCCTGTTTTGGTCATCTGTGATCTGTTTCTATTGGACATTGTGAGATTTTACGTTGTTCAGTGCTTCATTTCTTTTAAAAAGCATAGTACTTTGGTGGGGGCACACAGTTACACTGCTAAAGTTTTGAGATGTGCTTTTAACCTCTCTCATCACCAGGAGGGCACCAACTGTCCGCTTGTTTGGGACTGGGACCTTTTCAGAGACATGGGACTTTGAGTGTGAAAACCAGGACAAGTTGGTTGTTCTCAGACTGTAGAATAGCCTTTACAGATTTGGGGAAAAAAGGTCTTTGGAAAGTGAAAAATTTTAGATATTTTGTGGCATTCTGAAAATGCCTTTATTCTACTTTTAAAATTACCTGATAGTAAACTTATGGAAATCAGTCAGAATTTTTTGTTCTTGGTAATTTTGAAGGCATCATTTTGTTGCTTTTAGCTTCCAGAGTTTGATTTAACAAGTTTGAACCCATTCACATTCTTGAAACTTTGTAAGTTTCAAGGCCAGTGTACTTTGTTGGTTTTTTGTTTTCTGTGCTTGGTTTGCAGGTCCCTCCTCACCCCCTTGAGTCCCCCTCCCCCTTCCCAGTGTATTGAAAGTTTAAACAATGTTTTGGTCTGAGCCTATTTGCTCAAATTCTTCTTCTTCTTCTTCTTTTTTTTTTTTTTACTTTTGTGTGTTTGTGTATATATTTGTGTAACTAAATGGTACATTTTTTTTTTTTTAGAAAATTATGCACTTTTTAATCTGCAACACATGTCCTTCAGTTCTAGGAATTTTTTTTGTGCTTATACATGAACAAGTGCTTTACCTCTGGCCTTGCTCTGTCACTTTTTTCTCCCTTTCTGGCTTTTCCAGTTACATGCCATACCTACTGAACCCTTCGTCTAGTTTTCTATATTATTTCTCTCAATATTTCCCTATTGAATGGTTCTACTTTCTGAAAGATGGCCCCTGGATTAAAAATTTCCCAACTTTCTATCGAGTTTTCCAGAAGCTTCTTTCGTGTGTCTGTGTGTGTGTGTTGGGGCGGGGATGAGCTTACAAAATGTGAAAGTACCTTTTTTTCATACTGTCCTGGTTCCATATTTCCATGTGAGAATGCCTTGAAATGCTTTATCTCGACTCTCTTAGGAGAATGACCCTTTTCCTCTTCCTGTATAGCCTCTCACTCTTCTCAGAATGTCAGTCTTTCTGGGAATGTGTGGCTGAGGAGCTGGGCACCTGTCTTCTCCAGCAGAATCTCAAACGATATTTGCACTTTGAGCCTCTGCACTTTCCTGCTGCTTCTGGGCACGCTGGGTATGCGTGAAGGAAGTCCTAATGTCTCTGTTTTCCACAGTGCTGACTTAGGATCCAGCTTTCTCAAGTCCACGAATTCAGGGACCACGTCTGTTTCCAGCTTCCAAAATATGGTTGTTTTTTTCCCCTTCCTTTTTAAGTCTCAGTGTCTGAGAACTTCTTTACTTTCATATTAATGGAATGTGGGATGTGATCCAAGTCTCTGTGTATTCAACCCATTATTTTTATCCTGCTTGTTTTCCTTTAACATTATAATCTATATTTTTTTCTGCAAACCAAAACATTTACAACACAATGCTTAATGGGTGCTTCTTAAATATTTTATTTAAGCATTGCTTAGACTTACTCTGAATGGGGAAAAAAAAAGATTTCCAGGGGTCTTTTAAAATTTTCAAAATAGCCATAGAAGTCTGAAAAATACTAATCATTAGTTTTAACTGCTCAGAATTCACAGCTATATATTAATATTCTAAAATCATGAATCAATATTTTATTGGAAATGGAGAGTGTTATTACTGAGGAATAATATAATTGTAGTCATAAGATGATGATAATACCAAATTAAATATCAAATTAAACTTTCAGTGCTAATATTAACAGTTATACTTGTGAAACTACATGACAATGGGGTATCCAGGGACCCCAAACTGTTAAAGAGAATTAATTATTTTGCCCATTCTAAGGGTTCAACTATCCTCTTGCACAAAAGCAAAGAAAGTAGACTCTTGGTGTGCTCAAAGGTCTTTAATTGGTGTGAAAGTTCAAAGGGGAAAGGGAGGGAGAGGATTTCAAATAACAGGTTCCTTTCAAACTCCAGGAATCACCCATGCCCTAGAGGGCAAATGCCCAGCCAAACAGGCCAGGTCCAGAGTGGGCTACTAAGGACCCCAACACACCAGAACAAGTCTAAGACACCTATTGGCAGGAACCACAAGAAAGAGCTTTGGCAGGTCCCAGAGAGCTGGGATAGAAGGTGGGAACCCAGATTCAAAATGTACCATATAGGGCCTCCCTGGTGGCACAGCGGTTAAGCACGGAACTGTAGGCAGCGGTGATGCGAGTTTGACGCCTGGCCTGGGAGATTCCCACATGGCGTGGAGGACCTCTCCTGCCTCGCCTGCTGCTCCCCTCAGCAGTGTATTTCCGTCGATCTGCCTGTTCTGCTCCCCACTCTGTCTCTGATGAGCCCTCTCGCCGCCCCACGCCTCTGGCCTGTACCCCAGCTTGTATGTATAAATAAATAAATCTTTAAAAAACAATGTACCATATAATCCACCATGAGGTCAAGGTAGGGACTGCCATTGTCACTGCCAGCGCCTTGAGTCTCTCACCCACACGTCTCTCTCCACTTGTCTTTCATTCCTCCTTCATCCTTCACTGTATATTCACATCGCTTCTTCCTCCTTCCCAGCTGCCCCCCATTCAGGAAGTCTGGTTCATGGCAGGCTGGGAATTATGGCCCAAGGTGGCTGCATGTGAGTGGGGTGATGAAAATGGGGCCCATTCCCTCCACTGCAATGCTCCTCTCCCTCCCCTGGAGATGCATTCTGTAACACCTGGACGACAGGTATTGGTGCATTTTGTGATCTTATTTCTTACCAAGAACATAAGCTCACTGTATGTTTTCAAGAGTTGAAATCTTGGATAAGGCTAAAAGGTTTTAATGGTGCAAATTAAACTAATCAACCTGCAGGCAGTAGCTTGTATGTATTTCTTGATTTGTTCTTTCCCACTGTGGACCCTGCCATAGCATACTCATTTGGAGAAAAGCGTTGCAATGTTGTTTCTTAGTGATGAAAATCAAAGATGCCAGAGACAGAGTTGAAAGCTGGAGCAGGATGCCTTTTTAGATGGTCAGAGTGCTGAGTAAAATAGCTTATTGCTTTTTAAATTGCCTTATGTTTTTTCCAAATTCTTAAACAGACTCTGGAGAACAATTTACCCTATGTCTTTCAAAAGTAGCTTCCCTAAGAAATGCTGATGTCATCTTTTAGTAGAAGTAGCAATGGTTGGGGAAGGTGATCTAAGATTTTGGTCTTATTGTTGGCGTGAGCTCTTAGATGGCAAGCCCTCATTTTGTTTATTTGTTTTTTAATTAAATTATTTATATATATATATATTTACATCCTTGTTAATTTTTATACAGTGTTTGTTTTCTCATCTCAGGTGTAGTCCCTGTAAAATTCCCACCACCAAATCACCTGTGCACCATTCCCATAGTCCCTTATGCTCTTCCCTCCCCTGTTTCGATCCCTCTCCCTCCCCTTCCCCTGCAGAATGTGTCTGATTTATAGTTGCCTGTTGATTTTTTAAAAATTTATTATTATTATTTTTCCTGATCCCTTATTTGGTTCCCCTATATTCTTCCTATAAGTAAAACCATCCAATATTTTTCTTTTTCCTTCTGGCTTATTTAAGCCTCCATTTTGTGCTCTGTGGTACCAGAGCTCTGAAGAGGTATAGGAAAAACAGTTCAGATTTTATCTTATATCTTTCAGGATTCAGTTCATTTGGTCCTTTTCTGGGTGCTTCTCTATCTTTTTAGTGTTCTCATTTATTCTTTTGTTTTATTTGGATCACTGTTCCAAACCAATCCCATCTAGTCCAGTCCAGTCTAATCTAGTCCAGTCCAGTCCAGTCTAATCTAGTCCAGTCCAGTGTAATCCAGTGCAGTCCAGACGGTCTAATCCAGTCCAATCCAGTGCAGTCCAGTCCAATCAACATTGGTGGTGTCAACTTCACCTCCATTCTCAAAGAAAATCATATGGTAGATCTTTTGATCCTTTGATCCCAAATGTTGAAACTTAATTTCAACTTAATTCAAACTTAATTTCTTTCTCTCCTAAGAGACTAATGGGACCACTTGTTTCTTCACCCAACACCCTTCTCTCTGCTTGTCCTGGCAGGTGTCTTAGCCTACTGTTAAAACACAAAATTCATATGAATACATTTAGAGCTCTAATTGGGTTTGTTAAATAATTTGTGAATCAGGCAGCAGCCCCTTCAGCAAGTAGAAAGACTGTGAGGAGTGGTTTAAAATGGAAGGTTTTTATAGTCAGAGAGAGGGTGGGACATGGTTATTAGCAAAGAAGAGAAAGATTATTTCAGACAAAGCCAACTTTCCTTTGGGGAGGACAGAGGGGTCTTAGGCGGATGACCTCACTAGTACTGATCCAGAAGCTCCAGGTTGATCTAAGTCCACGCTTTGGAGAGGCTGAAACTGCAGTTGGGTTGGCTGTGAAGCCAAGCTGTGATGCAGCTTGGCATGGCTCCATTTTGGAACTGTTGGGCCTCTTTTTTGATACTGCTTGTTTGCCCTGCCTCGCCTATGTATTCACTTTCTCCCACTCAGCTAGATCCTTTCCATTAGCTTCTAAATGTCCCCAGATTCTTCACATGAAACAAAATGCAGCTTTCCTACTCACCTCCTCTGTCTTGGTAGAGCAATGCCCTGTTTTAATCCATACTCATCTCACATGAGTAGTCTGAACTAAGGTCTTCACCTCCCCTGGAATCAGTTGGTGCTCAAAATGTCTTCTGTGCTTTCCTGAGGCTCCCAGTGACAGAAGAGTAGTGGGATCCGGTGGGCCTTCCAGTTCCGTCTTCCTTGAGCTCCCAGTGTTATCTGGCACCGAGGCCCACTCTGTCCCTGAAACACCATTTGCCTTGTTTTCCTCCTGGCAGCTTGTCCTTTGCTCCTCTATCCTTTACACTCTCAGCTTCTGTATATGACTCTACATATCACCTATGGTGCTTACTCGGGCCTCTGCTCACTTTATCCACTGTCCCTCAGAACTCTCCTTCAGGCGCACGGCTTTCCTTGCAAAGTGCACATGGAATTCTAAAATGTGTGCCTGAAGCCTAGGCCTTCCGGACAGCTCAGAACCACATATCTCACTGCCCACTTGTCTCCCAGGGAGAGTAGATCAGCCCACCGGCAGTGGAGCGCTCAGTCTTCACTGCGTGGGTGAAGTGCATTTTTCCTATGCCCTGTCTCCGGAGACACTCTGTCCACCCATGTGACTACACAAATTTGAGTCCTAGGGGCCAGCCTCAACACTTTTTTATTAAAGATTTATTTTTGCCTACAAGAGATGGGGTGTGGTTCTGAGGTGTGTGTGTGGGGGGGTGTGAGAGGATTCACCAGAGACAGAGTGGGGAGCAGAACAGGTGGATGGACTGAAATATATTTCTGAGGGGAGCAGCAGGTGAGATAGGAGAGGTCTGCTGCGCCATGTGGGAAGCTCCCTGGCTGGGGATCGAACTCCTGCTACAGTGGCTGCGGATAGCTTCATAGGCTGAGACTTAATCCCTTGCACCACCAGGGAGGCCCCTAGCCTCAACACTTTTAAGCATCTCTTGAGTGTATGCACTGCCTTCCTTCCATCTCTGCTGTGCCCCACCCCCATCACCAGGCATCAGCTCTTTGGCCTGGATGCAGCAACAGACAGTTTTTTCTCAAATCATTTCCAACAGAGAGGGGCGGGGAGGGCACTCTGACTCTACTTGCCTCCACATCCAAATCCATGGGGGGATTAGGGTTTTACCTTGTGCATTGCATGGGGGGGCACGGTGGCAGAAGGGCATGAATAGTCAGTCTGTAGCAAATAATGTCCGGTGTATAATAGATTCTCAGTAATGGCCATAGTGATTATTACTACCCCAAAGGAGCATTGTGGCTTTTATCTGGAGACAGTCTAAAATATAACCCCGTCAGGATGTGATGCCTTAAGTTGAAGTTTCCCAGGAGCGCTGCTGCCATCAGGCTGTTCCCAGGAGGCAATTTTGTGTTTCAGTAGGTGTGAAAAAGCTCCCAGACTCACCCTGTGCTGCCTCTGGACATAAAGACTCTGGACGTTTATACCGTGGAGACATTTCCTCAATTAACACCTATCAGTTCTCCTTGGATGGGTTAGGAACACCTCAGCAGGGGTGGTTATGGGAAAAGAAAGGCAGTTTTAATGTGATTGTAGGGCAGAGAGGGGCAAAAGAGCTGAGAAGGGCTAATTCTGGGCTCCTCTGGGGCTAATACTGATTCCTATGCAGAATGGCAACAGATAATTCTCAGCAAAGGGACTATCTGCCGTACCCTGGCCTGGCCTGGCCTGGCTGGTCCCCGGGACCCACCAAATGTAATGACGGTCTGCCCCCACCAGGAAGGCCTGTCTCCAGGAGTAAATGGTAGCCCAAAGCATAATTAATTGTTCATGCCCACTTGGCCTTCTAAAGTCTTACGTTACCTAGGATCTCCATTTTTTGTAGTGTAAACGTGAGTCTCCAGCAGAGGGACTTATTATGTCCTGCTGCTGGGGGCAGCATGTGGCCTGTTATCACCCTTCCTGACAAAAGTGACTGATGAGCTGCTCCCTAAGGGCTGGTTGCACGCCAGGGAATCCCACACCCAACTGTCAGTGCTTTCTCATGAAAGAATTCCATTTAATAAGCTCTACTGACACACACGCACACACCCCACACCCCACACCCACACCCATTGTATAAATGCATCTCCTTTTTTACTTAACAAGACAAAATACATGAGTAGTAATTTCTGTGTATGTGTGTATAATAGAGATAAAAGAAAGTGGAGGAAAGGGAGAGAAGGTAAAGAAGCACTAAAATAGGGCCTCCTATTTTTGGTATAGGGATTAAAGTTGCAGCACTATGAAGCTATCACCAGCCACTGCAGCACGAGTTCGATCCCCAGCCAGGAAGCTGACCCACACGGTCAGCAGATCTCTCTTGCCTCGCCCGCTACTCCCCTCAGCAGTGTATTTCAGTCAGTCCGCCTGTTCTGCTCCCCACTCTCCCTGGTGCATCTCCCCTCAACCCCACACCTCTGGCCTACACCCCAGCTCTGTGTACATTAAAAAAAATAAAATTAAAGAAGTACTACAATATGATGATGGGTGATGAGTTGCTAAATAGCCTCAGTTTTCCTAAAATGTTTGAAAGCCAAGAATAAAATGTTACATATAAAATATTATTATACTTATATATAATATGCTGTTATCATTATAAATATGTATGATATATATTATTTACACATTACATATCTTACATATCAAATTGTATCTATCTATCTATCTATATCTGACAGTGGTCCTTTTGTGTCCCTCCAAAATTTATGTGGAAACCCAGTCCCGGTGGGATAGTGTATACAGTGATTAGGTGACGAGGCAGAGCTGTGGGGATGGGGTCAGTATCTTATAAGAAGGGGCCAGAGAACTAGCTGGTTCTCTTCCCACCAGGTGAGGACACAGTGAGGAGACATCTGCAAACCAGGATACAGGATGTCATCAGACAGCAAATCTGCTGGCACCTTGATCTTGGCCTTCTCAGTTTCCAAAACCATAAGAAAGAAATGTCTGTTGTTAAGCCACCCAGTTTGTGGTAATTTGTTATTTCACCTGAACTAAGAGATAGACAGACAGACACATTCTCGTTGATGCTGGGCAGGCATAATCCTTCTGGGTCGGCATAAAATCTTCTTTACCTTTTTAAAACCCATGATCCAGATCCACACAGAAGCCGTTGTTCCTCCTAGATGATCTTCTTCACAAATAGCTGGAATTTTTATTGATATTTTTATATAGAACACTGTCTCTGACATGGCTAAATAGACAAAGTATCTAAATTGACAGTGATTATCTACTTATCACTTGAGTTTTTCAGCATATCAACTTCATTTTCAAATATTTAAAAAAGTCATATTCCTGCAACATGGCTCTTTCCTAAGAGTTCCATAACTACTCTAGTTTTTTTAAGTATAAGTATAAGAGTTGTTTTATGAATAAGAGTGATAGTCCATCTGGAGATCGGAGAAATTTAGGTTCGTAAGATTTCTTCCCTGATCCCAGGAAAAATGTAAGCCAATCAGTACTGGCTTTAAGGAAAGACTGGTGCTCTAGACGGGTGAAAGATGACTCCAGCTAAATGAAGAATAAAGAACAGAGAAGTGTTAGATAGAGGTTGAGTTCTCATGCACAGTTTGGTTTGCAATTTACTTGAAAATCTGGACCCTTTCCAAAACGGCAGTCAAACCTAATTCTTCTATCGATTGCCCATTTGTCCATCTGTGTGTTTGTTCATGTCTCCGTCCATTATCCATCCATCCATCCATCCATCCATCCATCCATCCATCCATCCATCCATCCATCCATCCTCTATCCATCCATCCTCTATCCATTCATCATCTATCCATCCACCATTTATACAACCATCCATCCACTCACCCAGCCAGCCAGTCAGTCATCCATCCATTTATTCATTTCTTTAAGCATGCATGGATCAAGGTCAAAGGAAATAAAAGTAAATTTTGTCTTCAGTTGTGAAAAAGTGATTTTTCCAGATATTCCCTGTTAAGTGATGACTAATCAAGAATTGATAGCTGATGAAACATGCTAACTATGGATAATTCTTTTTTGTAAAGATGTATTTGTGCATACAAGAGCTGGGGTGCAGGCCAGATGTGTGGGGTGTGTGTGTGAGAGGATTCACCAGAGACATAGTGGGGAGAAGAACAGGCAGATGGACTGAAATACACTGCTGAGGGGAGCAATGGGCAAGGCAGGAGAAGTCTACTGTTCATGTGGGTCAGCTCCCTGGTGGGGATTGAACTCATGCCACAGTGGCTGGTGATAGCTTCATAGTGCTGAGACTTAACCTTTTGTGCCACCAGGGAGGCAGAACAGGAAAGATAGGGGAATATCCAGGAAGTATTTGTCTTGGAATAATTTATACCCTGCCTTCTGACTCTAGAAGGTAGCTTAAAGCTTTTGTATCAGAGAATGACAGTGGTAATAATGTCTTGAGAAATGCCAAGCACTATTCAGTGATAATCCAAGCATGGAATTATTGCACAACTCGATGTTTTAAATAGGCAGGTTTTAAGCTGAAAAAAGAAATTAGGGTAAAAGGCATCTTAAATCGTCCAACATTCCCTGGTCATTGCCAACATATTTCTAATAACAGCAGAAACAATTGACCTTTCCAAGTCTCATTGGCACTTCCATGTCCTAATAGAATTGAACATAGCCGTTTTTTTCCACACTAAAGTTGACCAGAAGTTCCTTGAGAACTCGGTTAAGTGTTTGCCTTCATCCGTAGTATGTATCGATTTCTCTTTTTCAAACAACAGTTCTAAAAGTTCTTTCATACACACACACACACACACACGTATATATGTATATATATGAAAAAAATATAAAAATATATTATATATATATTATATAAGTATATATAAATATATATATATTTGTGTGTATATAAATAAAAGATTCATATATATGAGAAAGACTTCCTGATAGTTTCCTTTATGTTGGATTAAAGGCTAGCTAAAATAAAACCTTTGGAAAACTTTTCATTTCGAGACTTTATTATCTTCTAGATCTTGTTAATTAGGAATAAAACTCAAGAGAATAAACATGATAATGCAAAGGCAAATAAACCATAAAGGATTAAAAGGAGAAGAAAAAGAGGCAAGATAAAGGACAGTTTGGAAAGCAACATTATTTTTTACTATTTGGTGCAGAAAACTGTGAAGCCCATAAAACAATCTATAGGAAGTGGGAAAGATTTCTTCTCATTACTGGCCTTGAGGCAATTTTTTAAGCTGCCATAAACTGACAAACAGACATGATGGATATCATTATAAAATACAGTGGGTTGGAAAAAGGAGCACAGAATGAAATGGTCCACATCAAAAGGGGAAGAAAAAAATCCTACAGAGTGAATAGCTCCGAGACACCTAAAGACTAATATCACAAAATTAGCCCCAACTTGGTGTTATTCTTTCTCAGGAAGATGATAAGATCTTGCCTGTCTTGCTTGCATCTTGTGATTCCAAAATCCATGTCAAGGCCTACTGAATAAAATTAAAGCTAGCGGCTCTAATGTTGTCTCACGATTAATGTCTTATAATTACAATTATAATGTAAATTGTAATACAAATTATAATGTATCTTCTCAAGTTTAATGAATTTTTAAAAAAAGATTTATTTATTCATAGAAGACTAGGGTGTAGGCCAGAGGTACAGGCGGGTGAGAGGATTCACCAGAGACAGAGTGGGGCGCAGAACAGGCGGATCTACTGAAATACACTGCTGAGGGGAAGAGCGGGCGAGAGAGGAGAGGTCTGTTGTGCCATATGGGTCAATTCCCTGGCCCGGGATCAAACTCATGCTGCAGTGGCTGCAGATAGCTTCATAGTGCTGGGACTTAACCCCTATGCCACCAGAGAGGCCCCCCTAAATGAATTTTAAGAGCAGAAGACATGAATGCAGATTTCTCTACTGTTCAAACTCCTTGAGAGTGGGGTGTAGGATGTGTGTGCATTAACTCCTTCGGGCCCCGGGGGCACTGTTATGTTTGCACAGATAACTCCAAAAGAGTAAGTAGCAACTCTACATTTCCATGCACCCCTTCTAGTCTGAGGCCTCATGGTGATCAGTTGAGAGACAGTCATGTAGAAAGCCCCCTCAGATCCTGTTCTAGACCCATTTGGGTCATTGCCAGACAAAAAACTGTGGTTATAGCAAAACCATAATGTGTTGTGGACACAAATCTGCTAGCCCCAAGTTTCCCCGTCATGTCTTGTGCTAAACTATGCCCAGGTCACTCTCTTATCAACTTTCACATAGAAATGGCCACCACCAAACCTGTCCCCCAGGCTTATTCTGCGAGTGAAATACATGAAGTTATATATCAAGGACCTAATTAACTATCACCCTCTGTGTCTAGTAACTGTTTTTAACACGTTGCTTCTTAAGGTCAAGCCTTGCCTGTAGTAAATAATTTCAGAATCTGTGCTCTTAGGAGTTGTGGCATCCTGCAAAAGGTTAGGTAAGCAGAAGGGTAAAGTGGAGTTGATTCATAAATATCCCCTGCAGGGAGATAATCCCGCTCTCCTTAGACATCATCTCATCTCAGCCAGAGCAGGCATGTTCTGAAGGCGAGAGGAGGGCCGGGAGAGCCAGAGGCTGCCCTCCCTCATGCCCCATGCCAGTCAGAGCCTCTGTCTATACCCTGGAAACGATGAGTAAAGCTTGGGAATGGGTAACCTCTCTGGGTCTTTTTTATTTCCTGGAAGGATTTGATGCGTATGGAGCGGAGGGGGTGTCAGCCTTTCCTGGCAGCTGCCTCCCTCCTGGCTGCCGGGACATTGCTGTCGGAAAACGGGTCATACTCTGAACTTATCCACCATATTCAAACTTAGAGAACTGAGTGTTGGGTGACACCTCTTGATCTAAAAACACTTGTGAACGAATAAGCCAGGTTACTTGTCCCCCACTGCCCAACATATGCCGGTGAAAAAAGCAGGGTAAATTCAGTGAAAACTCATTTAGAAATGGGAAGGATGGAAACCATGCAGTAGTTATGGATTCCTGGCAGTTCTGCAGACTTGTTCCACTTTCTGGGGGAGTTTTCCAGTTTGTTGTTTTCCATGGCATTTGAGGTCCCTCCCTGCCCCTCACCTGTGTCCTCCTCCTTGGGCACATCTGAAAATGGCATTGAAAAATGTGTTCCGGGGCCTCCGTGTGGCACAGCGGGTTAAGGGCAGCACCATGAAGCTATCCAGAGCCACTGCAGCATGAGTTCGATCCCCAGACAGGGTGCTGACCCACATGGCGCAGCAGACCTCTCCTGCCTCGCCCGCTGCTCCCCTCAGCAGTGTATTTCAGTCAGTGTACCTGTTCTGCTCCCTACTCTATCTCTGGTGAATCCTCTCACAACCCTGCACCTCTGGCCTACACCCCAGCTTGTATGCATAAATAAATAAATCTTAAAAAAAAAGAAAAATGTGTTCCTCCAAAAAAAAAAAAAAAAGAAAGAAAAGAGGTCATCATGGAGTTCTCAATCGCAACTCCACCCCACCCCCCTACAGGGTCGAAATATTCTCATATATTTTTTTTAAATAAATCTTTAAAAAAATTTTTAAAAAGGGTTTATTTATTTATGCATACAAGAACTGGGGTGTAGGCCAGAGGTGTGGGGGCTGAGAGGATTCACCAGAGACAGAGTGGGGAGCAGAACAGGCAGATTGACTGAGATACACTGCTGAGGGGAGCAGCGGGCAGGGCAGGAGAGGTCTGCTGTGCCACATGGGAATTTCCCTGGCCTGGCATCAAACTCGTGCTGCAGTGGTTGCCAATGGCTTCGGTGTGCTGAGACTTAATCCCTTGCGCCACCAGGGAGGCCCTATTCTCGTCATATTTTAAATTCGATTTTTGTTTTTAATTATGGTGAAAACCTGTTGGAGTAGGAAGCACTCACCGTCCTTTTATTTACCTGTGCTCCTTCCTTTGCCTGGGAAAACGCCTCTTTAGCAAAAGGGCATGTCATGTTGTGCAAACTGAATTTTTCAACTGGAGCGATGGGAACTTCCTACCTCACACTTCACAGGAAGCTCAGAATCAGTGATATTGAAGGGGAGCGGGGCTTATGGGCAAAAGCTGACAGGCAAATGACAGCCACAGAGCTGGCAGGCATGAGCTGGCAACCACAAGAAAGATGTGAGGAAAGAACTGAGCTTGTGGTCCTCTCACACCTCTGGGTGTGAAGAACAGACCGAGGAGACAAAGAAGAGTGGTGGAGGGGCAGGAGTAGTGGAAAAGTACCCCAAAGAAAGAAAAAGCCCCAGGAGCTGCTTTTTGTTTTTTTAAAAAGATCTATTTATACAAGAGCTGGGGTGTAGGCTACAGGTGCAGGGGATGAAAGGATTCACCAGAGACAGTGGGGCGCAGAACAGGCAGATCTTCTGAAATACACTGCTGAGGGGAGCAGCAGGCGAGGCAGGAGAGGTCTGCTGCGCCTTGTGGAAGCTCCCTGACTGGGGATCAGACTCCTGCTGCAGTGGTAGCTTGCTGGTGATAGCTTCGTAGTGCCAAGACTTAACGCCTTGTGCCACCAGGAAGGCCCCCCCCAGGAGCTTTTGAGGGGCGTGGAGAGTCCCAGAAACCCTATAAAAAAGAACCCAACACACTAACTCTGGGCTCCTCCCTTGGGCCTCCTCCTGCTGTCAGGAGTCTTTTGCAATAAACCCGAGCTTGCTGACCTTCAGTCCTGTGTGTCAGTGATTATCCCTCAGTTGCTTGGACACAAGAACCCACCCGATCAATACCCTTCGGCAACAATATTACTTAAAGAGATTTTTTTAATTTTTATTTTTTATGAGTCATTTCTTTTATTGATAAAACAGATCCAAGAAAACCATCTTCATCTTTTAAATTCTACTTTTTGGATATCACAATTGAACCACCACACTTATATTAGTAAAAACATTTTAAAGTATCCTGTTTTCTGTGTAAATTAAAATTTCTCCTGAGATGGGTATCATTGCATATTTCAGGGGACTAAATGTTTAAAATTCTCTGTCAAAAATTATTAGTTTTTTTTTTCTAGTTCAATTGTGTCTTTTAATTTAAGAGTTTCTTTAAAGGTAAAATATTTACTCTGAGTTCAGTTCTTTCTCACAACTATTTCTCCTTTATCCTGATCTTCCCATTCTGGTCTTTGGGTTTATTCATTTGTTATTTATTTATTTACTTACTTACTTGCTTACATCATTGTTCATTTTTGTTCAACATTTGATTTCTCTCCTCAGGTGTAGTCCCTATAACTCTGCCCCCACTGTGGCACCTGTGACCATCACTACATCCCTTGGGCTCCTCCCCTGTTTTGACCCCTCTCTTTCCCCCTCCACTGCTGTATGCCTCAGTTCTATGGTTTGCCAGCAAGTTTGTCTCTTTCCTGATTCTTAAAGGGGATTTGTATAGGTGGTGACCTTGCACTAGCTGTAGAACCATGTGATTTTTGACTTAGAGGATAATTTGTATACAATAAATTCCTCATTAAAAAAAATTTGTCAGTCATTTACATATGTATATCACTTTGGGCAAAATACCTAAATAGGCACTTTTTTGAAAAGATTTGTTTGTTTATGCTTACAAGCTGGGGGATAGGCCAGAGGTGGGGGGGGGTGAGAGGATTCACCAGTGACAGAGTGGGGAGCAGAACAGGCAGATCTACTGAAGTACACTGCTGAGGGGAGCAGCGGGTAAAACAGGAGAGGTCTGCTGCACCATGTGGGGAGCTCCCTGGCTGGGGATCGAAGTCGTGCTGCAGTGGCTGCTGATAGCTTCATAGTCTGATACTTAACCCATTGTGCCACCAGGGAGGCCCTAAATAGACACTTTTCTAGAGAAGATATTCAGATGGCCTATAAACACATAAAAAAAATGCTCAACATCACTTACATAACAAAGATAGAAATCAAAACCACAATGAGATATCAGCATTCCCCCCCTTTTCCCGAGAATGGCCCATATCAAAAAAAGTGGAGATAAATGTTGGTGAGACTGTGGAGAGAAAGGAATCCTATCCATGGCTGGGGGCAATACAATCTGGTTTGGTCTCTGTGGCATACGGTGTGGAGGTACTTTTGAAAAATAATGGAACTCCTATATGATTCAGCTAGGTATTTACCCAAAGAATATGAAGACACAAATATGAGAAGACTGTCATTTTACAAAGCGATCCATTGGAGGCCCATTGACCAGGAGTGATTCCTTCACTTACCAACAGCCCATGGGGCTGGGTGTCAGCCATCTCCATTGTTGCCCCCTTCCCACACTGTATCACGTCAGACAAGCGTTCAGAAATCTGATCAAGAAAATGTGGTATCTCTTAAGTCTTTCTTTAAAAAAAAAATATTTATGCATACAAGAACTGGACTGTAGGCCAGAGGTGTGGGGACTGAGAGGATTTACCAGAGACAGAGTGGGGAGCAGAACAGGTGGATTGACTGAAATACACTGTTGGGGGGAGCTGCGGGTGAGGCAGGAGATGTCTGCTGTGCCATGTGGGAAGCTCCCTGGCCAGGGATCGAACTCATGCTGCAGTGACTGTGGATAGCTTCATAGTGCTGAGACTTAACCCCTTGCACCACCAGGAAGGCTCCCCCCTAAGTATTTCTAAGAAGACTAAATTATTAAAATGATGCATAAAGTGATGAATCTAGTACATAAAATATTTTTACTATGGGGAAATATTAAGTTGTGATGATTTCGATAAAAAAAATATGTGATGTGGTTGCCTGTGGTGGTTGGGCATTTGCTTTTACTATGGTCCTGAATCTCAGTACTTTCCTTTGAACTGAAGTGTCATTAAAAATACTGCAAATAAAATCCCTGTTGCTTTCTTTTAAATCCCTCCCAAACACACACACACACACACACACACACACACACACACACACACACACACACACGTATGTGTTTTAATGTGCCATTTCATTTGGTGACATAACAACTGTCTTTGAGTAACAAATCTACAGACTTCCCAATTTGGGTGGTTATAATATAACTCCATTTTAGGGAGTCCCTGGATCTTCAGTGTTCAAGACCATTTGTTGAGTCATCACCATTTTCCATTGAATTTCCTAATGTACTTGTTGGAGGTCCTGGAGAGGAGCATGACCCCTGGCTGACCTTCCAGCTGAACCTGGGCAATCAGAGATTCCCTCCCCTCTCTCCTGTCCTTGGAATGTGCTTTCTGTCTACTATTCCCTCAGTGGAGCCACTTTCAAGGACACAGGCTTGAGATAGCATTATGCTGTTGAGACCATCTGGACTGTGGATGTGACTGAAACCCGATAGGGCTTCTCTATGAACTTAAAAAATTCCTGAGAGTGATGTGGACACCTTCTCATCTCACAGCCACCCCAGACCACCCTCATAATTAAATTCCCTTGCTTATTAAACTTGCACCTACCTGCCTCTGTCTTTGGTCTCTTCTGGCTTCTGCGTAGAGTGGTAAGTTTCAGATTTCACCCAAGGAGCTCCTGCGGTGGCAAAGCAAAGGCACCTTTGTGTAAAGTGGCCATGTATGTGTGGGTCTGTTTCTGCTCTCTTGTGTCCCATCGGTCTATATGTGCATCTCTTCACCAGTACCACATTTTCCTGATTTTTGTAGCTTTCTAGTTAGTCTCAGTGTTGAGTAATATGGCTTGTCCAACTTGATTTGTTCTTTTAAGTGAATAATTCTAGTTTTTTGCCTTTCTCTAACACTTTCATTATAGGTAGATTCATAAACCTCTGGTTTAGATTTTGATTGAAATTGTACCCGGGGATAATTGACATTTTCTAGGCTATTTTCTTTCCATAAACAAGGTATATCTATCTGTTTATTAAGCTCATTGTTGTTTTCCTTCATTATTGTATAGTTTTCAACACAGTTGATCCTGCACGTTTTGTCAGTTTTATAATTAAATATTTCATTCCATGTGCACCTATCATAAATGAAATTTAAAAATTAATTTAAAATTAAACCATTTAATTTCCAGATGTTCACTTTAGTATATAGATATGCATTTGATTCCTATTTATAAACTTAATTATTTTTTTTTTTAATTTTAATTTTTTTTTCCATTTTTTTTTTATTGTTATTTGTGTCTTTTACATTTTGTATTCCCCTTGGGCAGCCCACCACCAATTCACCCGTGATCCATCTCCATGGTCCCCTGTATTCTCCTCTCTTCCATTTTGTGCCCTTATCCTCCCCTCCCCCCTCCCCCACCGCTGAGTGTCTCTCTCCCACCCGGCCTCCCTATAGTCC